>BPTQ01000002.1:165833837-165868883 GCA_019973895.1 Chrysanthemum seticuspe
CTGTTTCTTTGTTCCACGCCACAATGGTCTAACAGAAGAGTTACTACGATAGTTTCTTGAAATAACCATGTTTGCTATAGACCATCGTCATCTTCGTCCCTTTCACCCTAAATAACTACCTTTCAGAAGGTACTGTGGACAGTCCTTCTGTTCCTCTCCGTCACGACTTTCATAATGCTCGTGACTCTCATGCTCTTTCATAGGATTCTCCTGAGTACACTAGTTTCCTTTTAAGGTGGTTTCCTACGATAGGGATAAGGGTTTGAACTTGGCATTGTTTTCGATTACCTGCTCCTGAGTCTCCTGTGACTTTGCCTACTTCTCCAGTAGATGACATTTTGGACTTTTAAATTTTAGGCTTATTTCTGATTTTATGGGAACCTTGATCTTTAAAATTTTATTCATTTTATATAAACATTGTGAATTTCTCTATTTTTCTAATTGAACACTTATAAATTTTTGGGATTGATTTCATATAATGCATTAATTAAACCATGCTGTTTCTCAATTACAAAGCATTTACTAAACCCCAGCGCAAACAAATTAAGCACTCGGTTCCCGGCTTCGGGTACCACCACCGCACCACTACACACTGGCCAACCTGGTTTGGGTTGGGTTTGGGTTAATGAAAGGATCAAATTGAGATTATGATGTTGATATTTATGTAGTGTATAAGTAATTTAACTTTGGGATCAAAATAAACAGAGGGAAAAAGAAAAAGAGGGATAAGCCGGCTCGGATTTGTTTGTGGGAACCACAACTAAAACGAAGTTGTTCAATTCCATATAGTAAATAAACATAAGGAAATTGCATGGAATGTACAAATACAGTTCAATATAAAACTGGTCCAACCGGTCACACATCACCACGCCACCACCATGGGCTTCGGCCCTTGGCTCACGAATTAAACAAACGCGACCCCAAATCATTTACGAAACATTAACTCTTTGTCGTACCAAATTAATTACGTAATATACTTTAGTTAGGGTTTTTAAATATTCACAAGTTAATCTTTTTATCTCTTTAAGTGTTACAAATATATTTTACTTATTTTAAAATTTCTAGTTCCAAGGGTATTTTAGTCTTTATTCGGATTTTAAATTTTCAGGTTTTACAGTAGATGACCTCTTCATCCGTTTCAGTGTCCTCTGAGTCCTCGTCCATTAGCTTTTGTTACGGTTCAAGTTTGGGAATAGGGATAGCATCCTTTGGTGGAATTTTCCTTTGATCACATGAGTCCTCTTAGGATACTTTCTCGTACTCTCAGTGCTCGTAATACTTTCAGCACTGCCTCTCCTTGTCTTCCTGACAGGTGTCATGGAAGACTTTCCATCAATAAATCCCACTTTCCCTGCTTCTACTGCTACCAGATATCGTTTGTACCAATAAAGTTCTTTGATAGCATCATTGAGAAGACAATCTGGTAACACCGCACCTTGTTTCTTTGTCGTTGACTCCTAAAATCTAACAACGTTGAGTGTGGGCTCAAGCAACACGGAGTGATTTTTGGGGTCTTCAAGTCTTTGAGGAATATCTGGATTGGTTTCAAGAATCCTTTTGATCAACAATTTGGTATATCTGATATAGGGAATCTTGGTGCCAGGCCTTTTCAGGTACGTCATCATGTCGTCCCAGATAACAGCTGCAAATTCAGTGTGTTTCATATTGACCATGCCCCAAAAGATTTGAAGTTCCATGAGCTTTGGATGCTCATAGCCACTGTCACGTCCGGACACTGATTTAGCAATCATTATCTACAGTGTTCTCCATGGTTGAGGGATGTTCTTGAGATCTACTGAGGAGTGTTTTGTGATGACTCCAGCAGCCTCATCATAGCCGATGTCGACCATGAATTGAAGAACGACCTCCTCGATAGGAGTAGCAGAAAATTCAGTAGGCTCAATGGCTGGAAGAAGAAGAACAACTCTTAAATAAGCAGGAGTGATGATGACTTGTTTGTTGTTCAACGTCATGGTCACAGCACTTTGACCTTTGACCTTTAGAATTGTGTGCCAGAATTGATGAAGGTAGATCTCTGGTACAGTAGCTGAATTTGTGAGCATGTTCTGATAAGGGTGAGTCTTCACAATATCCACTGCAATCTGGCAAGAAGACTCAGAACATGTGATGTTGTCAAAATCGACTCTGAGGTTGTTCTTTCCAATCTTCATTGGGTAACCATTGGGAAAGATGTCTTCAAAAGTGAGAACATTTGGTGCATCCACATTTTCCATTTGAACGTCCATATCGTGATCTGAAAGATATTTAGCCAAAAGAACCAACATATCGAAAGACATTATGTTAGTCAAAAGTTGATTTTATTGTCTATTTATCAAATATGATATGTTACTGATTGTTACAAGTCCAATGTCACTTGTTAGTCCAATAGTCCAAAGACGTCGTGATAAGTTTCGTGAGTAGATTAACTTTGAGTTTTAAAGTCCAAGTTTTCACTTATTTTCACAACTTATTAAACATTTAAGCTTATTAGTGACATTTTGGTTTCGTGACGTTATGATTTATTTATTTACAAGTTTGTACGCGTAACAATTCATAATTTTGGTTGATCTAAGGCTTAGGCGTAAAATTCCAACCTTATGCGTAAACAGGAGTGGTTATACGCGTAAGCATAAGCTTATGCGTAGGATCTTGACTTACGCGTAAGAAATGTTACGCGTAGGAAAAGAGAGCCTTAGGCATAGAGCTTATGCGTAAGCGTATGTGGAACCTTACGCGTAAGGCTTACTCGTAAGAGTGAACCTTATGTGTAAAGGTTGCTGTTTACGCATATCCTTCACAGGATACGTGTAGTCCTCTTTGTAGAACCTTACGCGTAAAGGTTACGCGTAAGATTCCTCTTACGCATAACATGCTACGCGTAAGGTGATCCTTATGCGTAGAAGTTCAATTAACCTTGATTTTGAAGTTTCACGCGTAATAATCCTGAAATAAATTCATCATAACACCATAATTAACATCACATTCAATCCCTTTCAATCTAACATGAAGTCACAATTATAACAGTTTATGCGTAGAACATGCTTACGCGTAAAGGACTAAACCCTAAGATTCAAATTTTACGAGTAAGAGTTTTAGCCATAGGATTTGCACCATACTTTTTCTGGGATGTCTAAGAAGCCTAATGAGTTGTTTTATCCAAGTTTTAACATCAAAACCTAAGCGAATAAAAAATACCCTAATTTTCAATTTTCACAAAATTGGTGATTTTGGGTAAGATTCAAGCAAGGTTTAGGTTAATTAATCATGCATACAACATCATGAGACCATCTAATAGTCCAGATACACTCACAATTGAAAACACCCAATTCCACGTATAAACCATAAAACTTGAATGCGATTCAAAAACGTTTTCTGGGTATATTTCAAGGTTGGAAGTGTTTATAAAACTTGTTTTTAAGCATTATGACTCAATAATAATCATTATAAAGGTTTCATTTTGATCTTGTGTTCTTGCTCTTATGCATAGAACACGAAATCACTCCAAACTCAATATCCAACCATTGGATTTGTTTAAAATTCAAAACCAATGTTTAGAAACACTCAATGAGTCATAAAACACTTACAGATTCGAAGATTAAAGCACGGATTAGAAGATTGAAGTATAGGCGTAGGATTTGGGTGGTTGGATAATAAATGATGTGAAGTAAATGAGTTTAAAAAATTGGTGGGGTGTTTTTCTTAAAAAATTAATTTTAGATTTTGTCAATTTCAGTCCCTCCACCTTAACCATTTTCATCCAACGCCCATAACTTCCATTTTGGTTAAGCAAAGTATGATATTTGGAAAGAAATTTGACGACACTCCCCCTCGACATAAGAAATAATGAAATTTTATAAATTTATGCCCGAGAAGTGTCAGTATACCAGAAATGTGACCACCCTTATCAAAGAAACAACCGGGATGAAGTAACATGCAAGTACAAGGTTTTATAAAACTGAAAAAATATTTACTTTCTCCCCCTCAACACTTGACCGAGAAAATAATAAATTTTGAAAGAGTAAAGTGTTGACGGAAGATTTGTACTTGCCATGTTGAAAGAAATTTGGATAGAAGAATATCTTTTTTGTTTTATCAGATTTTATATGTTGTATTTTTTTTGAAAAATATTTACAAAAGATGTTTTGGTGTTTGACTGGTTTTAAGAATGTTTTAAAAGTTCATCCAGTTCCTCTGGAGACAAACACTGCATACCAATCAGGTGGACTAACTCATTAAACCTAGCAGGAGCTAAGGCTTTGGTGAGAAGATCTGCCAGTTGGTATTCAGTACCCACAAAGTATAATTCAACGGTACCCTTTTCCACGTGCTCCTTGATGAAATGATATCGAAGATCGATGTGCTTTGATTTTGAATGTTGAACAGATTTGCATGAGATCGCAATAGCACTTCGATTGTCGCAGTACATCGGGATTATGTCAAATACGTAACCATAGTCTTTGAGTTGTTTTCTCATCCAAATGACTTGAGCACAACACGCCGACATGGCTACATATTCTGCTTCGGTTGAGGACAGCGATGTACAGTCCTGCTTCTTCGATTTCCATGACACCAGTTTCTCACCAAGAAATTGTAATGCTCCTGAAGTACTTTTCCGAGAATCTAAGCAGCCTACGTGATCAGCGTCTGAAAAAGCTATTAGTTCAAAACCAGAATCCTTCGGATACCAGATCCCCAAGTTAATGGTTCCCTTGATGTATCGGAGGATTATTTTAGCCTCAGAGAGGTGAGTTTCAGTTGGTCTCGACTGATAACGGGAGCAAAGATAAACAGCAAAGACAATATCAGGTCTACTGGCTGTTAGATACATGAGAGACCCAACGATACTACGGTATTTGGTAGGGTCAACCAATTTCCCATGCAAATCAGCGTCCAGCTTCTTGGTATGTGCCATTGGAGTGGCATAGGTGTCACAGTTTTGCATTCCATTTTTGTTCAAAATTTCAAGGGCATATTTGGACTGACTTAGAAAAATACCACAGGGTGATTGATGAACTTGAAGTCCTAGAAAGAATGTAAGTTCACCCATCATGGACATTTCAAAATGTTTTTTCATAAGTTTTGAAAAAGCGTTTGAGTATTTTAGATGTGTTGAACCAAAAATGATGTCATCCACATAAATTTGAACGATTAAAATGTGTGCCCCGTGATATTGTATGAAAAGTGTAGGGTCGACCGAACCTTTGACGAACTTATTGGCAAGAAGAAAGGATGATAACTTATCGTACCACGCCCGAGGAGCTTGTTTGAGTCCGTAGAGAGCCTTATTCAGTTTGTAAACGTGGTTCGAGAACTCTGGATCAATGAATCCTTCTGGTTGGCTGACATAGACCGTTTCTTTCAGTTTACCATTCAGAAAAGCAGTTTTGATGTCCATCTGAAAGACCGTGATGTTCATGTGAGCCGCGAACGCTAGAAATATCCGAACAGCCTCAAGACGAGCAACCAGAGCGAATGATTCTTCAAAGTCAATAACCTTTTCCTGTCTATAACCCTTAGCCACCAGACGTGACTTATTTCTGATTACGGTTCCTTCAACATCCAATTTGTTTTTCCAAATCCATTTTAGACCAATGACGAAGACCCCTGTTGGTCTTTCAACCAATTCCCATACTTCAAGATGTTTAAACTGATTGAGTTCTTCTTGCATGGATTCAATCTAGTTGTCTTTTATCATTGCATCTTTAATATTTTTAGGTTCCGATTGGCAGACAGTGAGTGCATAAATGCAATTTTCACCATTTGTGTGAAGACGTTGTCTTGTTACGACTAGTTGATTCGGGTTACCAATAATATTCTCAAGAGGATGGTCTTTCGTCCAACGATGTGCGGAAGGTTGATGTTGATATACATTATGCAGATTGGGAGGATTCAAATGGCTTGTAGATGATTCCGCAACATCAGGTGCAGCAGTTTCATTAGCAAACGGGTTGAAGAACGCATTTGGATCATAATCTGCAGGTGGGGGTACTTCATTGTTCAGAACAGCATCATCTGGTTCAGCGTCGTTGGATGCGGTTTGTTCAACTATTGTTGTAGAATCAACTGGTGGTGCTTCCTCAACAGTAGTTGTTGTTGCAGGTGTATCAGGTATTGGATTTTGATCAGGTTGAGCAGCGGAAACATTGGATACACCTGGTGCACGTTCATCAATATCATCACTAAACAGAGGAGCAAATAGTTGTTCTATTTGACGTCGAGTTAGTTATAAACTAGGTTCAGCTGATGATGGGGTTTGAGGGAAGTTTAAACGGTTATGACCGGGTTCCAAGCTGTTATGCTCAGAAGCCGTTTCTGTAAGCTCATTGAAATTGGCATGAATCGTTTCCATAATCTCCCTTGTTCGACGATTCCAGATCTGGAAACCCTTAGAATTTTCACAATATCCTACAAAGACTCCAATGTCAGCTTTGGATTTGAGCTTACCAAAGTCATCACGATCATTATTCGGATAACAGAGGGATCCAAATACATGAAAGTGTTTGAGGTTCGGTTTACGGTTGTGGATAAGCTCATAAGGTGTTTTGTTGTGACGCTTGGTAATCATTGAGCGATTCTGAGTGTAGCATTGTAACATATTGGATTTCACAAACACACTAATCCATAAGATCAAATAGGCGTATAATGAGTTCTAGAGAGAGAAAGTTAGAGGTTTAGGGAACTTTAGTGAGAGAAAGAAAAGTCTTATTATGAGCTCCAACTCTCTACCTTGGAAGGTAGAGAGTATTTATAGTCTTTACATAAATCGCCACCTATCGGGCTGTGGATCAGGCATACAGTGGGTAAAGACCCGTCCGTCCTCCACGGTGTTACTTAAACTAAATACTACTTAACTTATAATAATCTACGACTACGAGCTTTCTAACGATTACATATACTTGAGGTGACCGACTCTTTATATTCTGGATTTATTAAATCCTAACAATCTCCCCCGAAGGGAGGTCACCTCAAACACACATTAAACATATATTGAATACAAAAAGATATTACATTAAAAATTGTTCTTGCATTCTTGATGTTGTACTTTGCTCTGAAGCTCGTAGTCATTGATTCTTCACATTGCATGTTAGGTTAAATTAAGTGGAGGTCTTTTTACTGATCCACGTGATAATGAGTTTTGAGCTAGTTTTGAGATCATCAGCTGACAAGAAATCTCTGAGATATCCATTGTGGTGTTGGTATTATGTGATGTTGTGACTTTCGGACCGACATGCTCACATTCTGGATCATGAAATATTCTCATCAGAGTAGCGGAAGCTTTCGTTGATTCATGATATTGGCAGCAGCGTAGCAGAAGCATGGAGTGAAAATATCAGAGTCATTGATGCACTAATCATGATTTATTTTGAGATGAATGTGTTAAGTAAGCATGCAGCTATGGATTGACCGCTTCATTCTAATCAGCTGCAAACATAGGGCGTACTTGCATACAACAGTTAGCAATAAATCGCACGAAAGTGTCTTTGATCACTTTCGTTGAATTGAGGTACACGGCCCACGGTTCCCCGTTGATCAATACAAGTACTGCCTGTGATCAGGTATAATTCCGAAGAATTTCTTTGACAGGGTTTCGCAGCTGCTCTAGTTGTTCTCAAACCGGAATGTCTCAAAGAAGACAACACGGAGTGAGTGAACCAGCGAATAGAGATTCACTGATTGATGAAAAGAGATTTGAAAAACAATCGTGTATTGCTCAATAGAAATTGTTTTTGTAATACAATGAAGGTTTTAATGAAAATCAATTATCAATCATAAAACACCTTTTGATTTGAAATATTTGTACACGGTCGATGTGCTAAAGAAAAGAGTTTTTAAGCATAATGACCGGTTTTTCAAAGGTATCCGTCAATCCATAACTTGAACCAGGATTGATTCAAAAGATTGAATCGCCCCATTGTTTCTATTCAGTTGTCACATGGTTGATCTATTGAATAGATCTCACATGCCACCCACCAGGAGCTTGTTTGATGTTGGCTCCAAAAGGCTTTCCATCTTCATTGTGAATATGTTAGCATATCACTCGGATGTTCTGGCAATACCACAAGGATAATGCGTAGGACTCAAGATATAATCTCTCTTTCCACATTGTGTGAAACAGAGAGTCTTCATTGAAAGTGTCCTAATGAGATTTATGGATGATCTCGTGGCTCTAGACTCAATTGTGCATATTTGGATCCTATATCAGAGACTAGGGAGAGGGTCTCCTTCTTCAATATCAACAATCTCTAAGAGAAAGTCGATAGATAATGTCGGTTCCCCATGAGAATGAAACAAGTCCTTTCAAGAGGAACTTGAGTGGTTTGGGAAGTTGAAGTGCAGTGCGTCACTGGGTCCATGACGTCTTGTCTTCAATACCGATGTTACCTTGGTAACCACCAGTAGCATATGAATTGAACCCGGTATCTGCCCTAAGGTTGAATAATTGGAGGGCTATTTGTTTTCACCTTTTTCTCATTCAATTCTTTTTCATTCTTCAACCCCTTCAGTGCTTACCGAGACTTCATAGCTAGAACCTTGTTGGGTTTATTTCAGTACTAGCTCAGACTCAGTCTGCACTCTTCCCATATCTCATTTTTCTCCTTTTTTCAATATACCTAAGGACTTCTACACTATCTAGTGGATTGTCCGTGGGTAGATCCCTCCGGTTCTGGCGGATCATGGGAACAAATACCTAACCTTATCATCATTATATCACCATACATAAAGTAAAGTTGGTCGGTCTATTTGGTATTGTTCATCTGCCATTGGAACCACTTGAAAACCATTTGAAAATCAATCCAGATACTTGTGATATATTATCAAAGCATTTTGTACCTGAATTGTTTTGATATTTTCAGAACAAGAGCTCCCCCTCAACATGTGAATCAAGTGTTTGAAATCGTTTTGCACACGGAGGCAAGAGAAAGAATTAACTTCTTTAATTACCATTTTCTAAAAGATATCAACATCACTTCCCTGATCAAAACAGGTAGATAAAGCATAAAAGGGAAGGATGAGGTTTTCATAAACTTGCTCCCCCTCAATATGTGCCTTGAGGTTTGAAAGAGTTTTGCACATACAAGAGGGAACCTGCACATTGATATAAATTGATCACGTTTCAGATCTTTGTGGTTTAAGATAGATGCTCCCCCTCAACATGTGCATGGAAAATTTGAAATCGTTTGGCACATGTGGGAAGGAGAGCTTGTACATCCTTATAAAACCATTTACCGAATTACCAGATTAAATCCAATTTAAATCACAAATTCTCCCCCGATCACAATTATCAAATCATTTGAGATTTGTGATCTCTATAGATTTAAATTGATTTTGAAAGCTTTTAAGGAGAATTGTGACTTGATTATGAAAGCGTTTTATCTGATAAGGATCGGATTTTAAGACTTTAAACTCCATTGAATAAACATGCATGATTATCTTTTGAAAACAATTGTATGACAAATAACTTTTTGATTTAATTGAAATCATTCTCCCCCTCAATCAATGACATAAGTTGTTGATTGAGAGATAGATATTTTGACAAACTTTTAAGTCCAGATGATTATCAAAAATAGAGTCCGAGTTATTTTTCAAAACAACTAGTTTTCATTAGATAGTAAGGATTAGTTTAAAGAATCACAGCAAGAAATTTGAAAACCAAGATAAAGTATGGCTCTGTTCTTTCTTTGAAAAGCGGGTTACTGCCTGAAATGACAATAAACCATTTTTTCTCTTTCTCCCAATATATATATATATATATATATATATATATATATATATATATATATATATATATATATATATATATATATATATATATATATATATATTTTAAGATTCGAACAACATCTAAAGTCCCGTGTCATTCTTTGAATGACAACATCAAGACCGTAGATATTATCGAATCGAGAGAAACATGACAAAATGACTATATTTGTTTTTGAAGATTTTTCGAATTTTTCATATTTTTATGGATTTTGAAAGTTTTATATTTTTCTATTTGATTTTTTAAGGTTTTATAATTTTGTATTTTGTTTTTCGAAAAAATATTTACAGGGGATAGATGAAGGAAACCTTTTACTCCTCTTCTTCCTCTTGAAGACGTTTGAGTGTTTCTGGTTGTAGGCTCTTAAGACCCAGTCGTGGAAGAATAAACTCAAAACGTTCTCTAGGAAGAGCTTTGGTGAAGATGTCTGCTAACTGGTATTCAGTCCTCACAAAGTAAAGTTCCACCACACCGTTTTCAACTTTCTCCCTGATGAAATGATGTCGAATGTCGATGTGCTTTGCTCTTGAGTGTTGTACACTGTTTCATGAGAGAGCAATAGCCCTTTTATTATCACAGTACAGAGAGATTTTATTGAATTCAAAGCCATAGTCAGATAATTGGGATCTCATCTATAGGATTTGAGCACAACAAGATGACATAGCTATGTATTCAGCCTCTGTAGAGGAAACAGAAGTACTCATTTGCTTCTTTGAAGACCAGCTCACAAGCTTATCACCCAAAAACTGAGCACCTCCAGACGTACTTCGACGAGTATCCTGACATCCTGCATGATCAGCATCTGCATAGGCTGTTAGTGACATACCGGTGTCCTTCGGGTACCAAAGTCCCATATTGATGGTTCCTTGGAGATACCGAAAGACCCGTTTAACCGCTTCAAGGTGCTTTTTAGTAGGCTTAGCCTGGTATCTAGCACACATGCAAACAGCGAACAAGATGTTTGGTCTACTAGCTGTGAGGTACATCAGGGATCCAATCATACTACGATATTTCGTTTGGTCTACCATGATCCCTGAGTGGTCCTCATCTAGTTTGGTACGTTCAATCATGGGAGTGTCAACTGGGTTACTAGAATCGAATCCAAATTTCTTTAAAATCTCATTTGCATATTTAGATTGATTTATGAAAATGCCTCCGGGACTTTGTGAAATTTGTAATCCCAAGAAAAATGACATTTGTCCCATTATTGACATTTGAAATTTAGAACCCATTTCAATTGAAAAATGGTCACACTCATTGGGGTCAGTCGAGGCAAAGATGATATCATCAACATAAATTTGAACATGAATTAAATGTATTCCTGACTTCCTGGTGAACAATGTTGGATCAACTGCTCCTTTGTTGAATCCGGTAGATAGAAGAAACTTTGATAGTGTATCATACCATGCCCTTGGAGCTCGCTTTAAACCGTAAAGAGCCTTCTTCAAATGATAGACGTGAGTAGGATGCTCTGGATTCACAAAGCCTTCATGTTAGGTCACAAGTTTTACAAACACAAGTTATAGAGAAAGAGATAAAGGCGGATGAACAAGCTAAGCACACACACACGCATAAACAATAATACGGTTAAGGGAAAGAGTGAGTGAAAGAGAATAACTTGAACAACCAACCCTCAAATGAGGGTTTACAATATTATTTATAGGAGGGAAGCTAGGGCAACACTCCTAGTTCCCATCCTTTCTTATGTGGGCTTGGGCCTAAGCTTATGGGCCTTCTACATAAGCTAGACCTTAAACAAACATAAAGGCCATAATAAAGCTACCTATTACATATGAAATATAAATACTTGAAATACTGTTTAGGAGTGATTCCAACAATCTCCCCCTCAAGTATATATGAATGTAAACGGTGAAGGCGTTGATGTAATAGTAGCTGTGACGTCTTCTGACATTCTTCTTTCTTGTGAGAGGAATTGCCTTGATTCGAACAATCTCCCCAGTGTAGAGAGATGGTTATCTTTGAACAGTTATGCTTCGACGTCATCTTTAACTTTGTTCTTTGATCATTGTTCTTTGTGGTGAAAGTGATAGTATGTTGTTGTCTGCATCAGTCTGTCTCAGGTCTGCTTCGCTGCTCCAGTGTCTCCACGTCATTCTTCAACATACTCACACGCTCTTTGACGTTGGAAATCAATACTGATGAAGTTCTGTAAGTCTTTGACTTCTTAGATTCTTTGGTTTGACGAAGAATCATTCTGACGGTTGTGTTGCTTTTGAGTAGAATTTTCATTAGTGATGATGTTGGCGTGAGCATGAGAAGAATCAGCACGATCATCCCGCTTCGGAGCTTCCATAAGAAGAAAACATTTCAAACAGTTAGTAATAAGCGGTTTCCGGCACTTACAAGTTTGAACTTTGAGAGTGTTAACAGCATAGTGTGAAAACACAACTCTAATTCTTACAAAGGCCGTTCCTGAACTGGAGTCTCACAAGTGAGATAACGCGATGTACCGAAGTACATCTACAGTTCAGATGAGTCGCTGAGGTACACCGAAGCATCACCTCACGACTGTAGACCGTTTGAGACACACTCCGCGTAATCCACGGGGAGTTACCGAAGTGACCTGCTGTCTGGGCTGTTTGATGTTGACCCTGGCAGGAGTTTCCATTCAATCACAGAGGATCACAGATGTGAACCTCTCATAAATGTTCTCGACAGATTGCTAAGATCTGTGAAGGACTCGATATGAACCACTGATGATCTTATTTGTTGATCATCAAGTGATTAAATGTCAAGTGTTCCTAAGAGATCTTTTGATGAATCTCGTGGCTCTAGACTCAATAGTGCGATTTGGTTTTCCTGAGCGGAGACTAGGGAGAGGGTCTCCTTCTTCAATACCAGCGTTCTCTAAGAGAAAGCCAATAGTTTACGTAGGGTTCCCTGTGAGAATGAAACAAGCTTCTGTTGAGAAAAACTTGAGTGGCTAAGAAGGTTTAGTGCATGCGTCACTGGGTCCATGACGACTTTTAATCTTCAATACCGGTGTCACTAAGTGACAACCAGTAGCATATGAATTGAACCCGGTGTCTGCCCTAAGTTGAATAATCTGGAGGGCTGTTTCTTTTCGCCCTTTACTTTACATTTCTTTTTGATTCTTCAACTCCTTCTTTCTCCGATTCTCATTTTCTCCTTTTTACAATCATTCCTAAGGACTTATAACACTAACTAATGGTAGTGTCCTTGGGTAGATCCCTCCGGCTCTGGCGGATCATAGGACGGTTATTCCTAACCTTAGTCACCTTATAACTCCATGACTAACCTATGTTTGCCATTATAACCACTGTATGTGAAAATATCTCTCAAAGGGTTTGTTAATGAAAAACATGTTTGAACCACAGTGAGAGATGATGTTTTGCATAAATACTCCCCCTCCACATGTGCTTAATAGTTTTAATGGTTAAATGCACAGTGAGGAAAGAGCGTGCACTATTTGAATTGATTCACTGAAGATAGACAATCCCCCGCGAGACACGGTTACGTTGCATAGTTAAAGAGTTACATTGTCAGCTTTTAGGTGACAACTAGCTCTAATAACTACCTTGAAGGTGTAGACAAACCTCGAAAGGTTGTCATACCCGTCAGAGTTCATGTCTATCAAGAGTTTCTCAAATGGTACTTTCTACTTGGACAAGTCCTTTGCGAGACACGTTTACATTACTAGCGAACTAGCTTGAAATTATTACCTGTCCAGGACAAGTCTTTTCGAGTTACTAACAGTTTAGTACCGTCAATTCATTGGTTAAGTCTGAGGTGCACAGATTCATTTACATTTTGCACAACATATTTCTTATCACACAATTTTCTCCCCCTCAAAAATGGCATATGAAAATGTTATTTTTGAAACGTTTGAGAATAAATATGACCATTTCGAGTGTTGCGGGAAGATGACCACTATGAACAATTTGTGAACAAATTTTTCATCAAATACTCCCCCTCAACTAGTGTGACAACTCGTACTTTCAGGTCATTTCTCAAAACAATTCATGCTTCACAATTTCATTATTTATCGTAAACTAGGTTTACGAGATTCAAATTCGCGTAACCTTAATAGTTTAGCTGCGAATTCATGATCATATCATCACGGACATTTCATATAGACTAGGTTTAGTCTACATATCATTAGCATCATTTTCATCATGTTAGTTCATTCATGATTTTTGCATTTCACATTAAACGCGTAAATTTCATATTAAATAAACGCTATCGCGTAAGTTATTATTTTGAACATTTAATCCGATACTTCCAAAAATTATCCCGACATATTTTTTATACTTACATTTAGTTTAAAAAAAATGATAATATTTTGAGTTTACCTAGTGTTTTAAATTTATTTTGTATATAAATCGGTAAATTTCCATATTTTAAATTTAATAATAAATTATTATTTATTATTACATGAACGATTTTGAGCAAGCATTAGCTCACTTGAGATAGATAAGGGAGGTTATCCCGCACACTGGAACGATTTAAACTAATTATGAATAGCAGAAAATGAATATTTTATATTTTCTGGCCACTTATGAGTTTCTCAAACTCACACGAGAAGTTATCTCACTTTATTGAAAACACGAGCTCGCGCACGAACCGACCAATAGAAAGTATGGTAGTAGTCTGATAATTACACATTTTGAAACCAACATTAATGTTTTTATATTTCTTTTATAAAAACACCCTTGAAAACCTATTTTACACTTAACGATTTTTAACGTGTAACTAAAATATCGCAACTCACGTTTAAATTTAAACGTAATACGAAAAATCAATGTGAAAGTTCACATTTTGTCACTTCACTCTTTTCTAAACTAATTTTGTCGCATTTACCCTAGCTCAACACATAACACAACATTTTAAAAGCTACAACACTTAAATGTTTTATATGGGTCATGTAAGACTTGGAAAATGTAAATAAAATGAAACAAGTACTTTAGGGTGTGTCACAAAAGTCTTGATATGAAGATTTTTCCTCTCCTCACACTCCATCAAGTGTGACCGGTTTTGTTTTAATAAACTACCAAGACTCATATTTTATTTTAGACAACACACCATACTCTCCTTAACTTTGTCCACTGTCCAACACCCTCACCATCCTACCTTGTTTGATCACAATCTATGTCAATAAATACATGGAAGTATCCACAAGCAAACTCTCATGTTCTTCTCTTTGTAACCGAGCCAAAATAAATTCACAATCTACACATGTTCAACTTCCAAGCCCTAAATTATGGTATATTAGAAAAGTAAAAGGGTTATAGGTTTTGGAAACAAAGAAGTTGGCTTTAGCTTTTGGAAGCTAACGGGTCATACATTTTGGAAACGGGTAGTAACTTTGGAAGCTATCGAGGTATATATTCACTTGGGAGTTTATCGGGTTCTAGTAACGAAGTGCTAGATTAATCTTCGATCCTCGGTCCCGTTCATTCACTTGTACACTCTAATTCAAGTAAGCAAACTTGAAACTCTTTCCATTCGATTTGCACCTTGTGTTGTTAAACATTTATACTTGCAAAACTTATTCATGCATGTTCATATAGACCCTCGTTAAACACCAAAAACATATCGAAACCTTGGTCATTCACTCACAGTCGACCATACACACTCTCAACTATTGTAAGAATCACTAAACTCCCTTTTCTACTTGTTTTTATATCCATAAGCATCTCAGTTTCAAATACACAAACTAATATTCCATTTTCATGCCTCGTTATATATAAAATGGCATCAAAACCATAACTAAACTCTACTATTATGAACTAGTCGATTTCTTAGAGGGTTTGTATGCTTAGATGGTAAGTTTTGAACGTAAAACATGGAAGTTTTGATATATAAATAAGCCAATAAGCTATTTATAGCTTATCGATATTTAAACCGGAATTGATAAAGTTTAAAGAACTTTTATACGCTTTTGGAACGTAAATAACGCGCAGAAGACGTAAACTATGTAATATACTAAGTTTGGCTCATTTTTTTTTGAATATTGCTTATTGACTTTTTGGCTTATTCTCGTGATTATTTCGGTATTTTACCACTTATCAAACTCTTTTCAGCTTAGTCAAACCTTATATGCAGTTTTAAAACTCTAAAACATTTGGCCATACTCATTTCGTAAACTTGAATCACGTATCGAAAGCTTATTGGGCTCGTAGGCCCAAAAGCTCATCCGAGCTTATTTGGAATAAGCTAAAACTATAAGCTAACATGTTTGATCAAATGAAATGATTCATGGGTGAAAACTAGAACAAGAAACATAAACGTGAAGCATGCAATCACACGCTCAGTAGTTTACTGAGTAAACTTGTAAGCTGAAAATAAAGCAGCCCAAACCCACGTTATGTACAACTGTTGAGAGATATAACACAAAAAGGGGCGCTGCTCCAGTGGTAAGGAGACCCCTTTGTTATTCTCAAGACCAAGGTTCGATTCCCCCTCCTCCCCAATTCACTTTTTACTACTTTTTATTATTTTTGCAACTTTGGCATTTTAACAGATTCAGCCCCTCAATCTTGAAGCTCTTATCATTTTTCTTAAAGACTTTGATAAGTCTTATAACTTATATCAAATTGCTATATTTAGCCCCCAACTTTAAAATATTTGACAATTCCTATAAATTTTAATAAGTTTATAACTTATAAAGTTTGTACAACTTTAACCCTTCCAAGCTTAACCTTGTCACTTTTCGTTTTAAGACTTTACCAATTTCAATAAACTCACGATCCTTCTCCACTTACAGTTAAATAAATATATGTAGTACCTATATTTATTTGACGACCTATTCTACGTAAACTAAATAACATATTTCTAATATACTATTTACTTTCGATTTTAAATAGATAAATATATATATATATATATATATATATATATATATATATATATATATATATATATATATATATATATATATATATATATATATATATATATATAGGGAATGGATCCAGTAAGAAGAAAAACTAAAATAAGAAGAATAAGAAGAAGTTTTAGCCACACATTTCAATTTAGAGTGAGATTTTTAAGGGGAGATGCATCTATATTTGTAGGTGCATCTCAAATGTGTGGTTGTGGTTTCTTCCTATCCTTCTTATTTTAATTTTTATTCTTATTTGATCCTAACTCTATATATATATATATATATATAATAAGATTTATATATATATTTTCTCATTTGAAAACTCAACGAAATTAATAAATACTAACCATCCAGTATTTATTTATCTTTCGTCAATTCCTGAGCCAATATCCGAGTCAACAGCAATGCTAAAGTTTCGTATACATTTTTCCCACACTTATTCCAAGAGCCAATACTTACAAATATTTTCACAACTACATTTTTACGTTCATCGATGATCTAATTAACTTGTGAAACATCCACATAAGCTACAATAACTCAATTTATTTGAAAACCTTCGTTTTTGAACTTTAAGCATTTCAAAAACATAAATACGTGTAAACTTACAAACGTTGTTTAATCTACACAACATGCATTTGAATACGAGACTTAGACTAAACCCATACCATACTTATCTAGGTTGCGTGTCGGAGCCGTGCACATTTATTACTTGATGTTAGTTGTGATGTCTTACATTTCTGCATACCAAGGTGAGTTTTCATAGCCCCGTCGTACATGCTTTTAATTATTTTCAAACCTACGGGGGAGAATACATTGCACAACATTTTTATTACGATACCAAGTATGTTAAATTCATTTACATTGCTTAAGTTACCGCATGCCAATTGAAAGTCCCCATTTCCTGAACATGAACCGTTAATCATAGAAGCGAGGGTGAGTGGATAGATCTATCGAGGGTGACGCCTCCATCCGGGTTGGTGAATCCCAACTAGTCATACGGATGCATTTCATTTAATAACATTATTGAGTTGTCTGGCAAACACTCTGTTGGGGCCTACATTATGAACAGTCTAGTTTCGGTGTCATGGACTTATAGCAATTGTAACATTTTTCTGTGACATGATTGTCATACCTGGTCTATACTTGTGTAGTCGTATAAAACATTTACATAAACCTATGATTTCTCACCAACATTATTGTTGACCGTTTTAGCAATGTATTTTCAGGTAACTAAGGCATTATCATCATGGCATGGTTAAGGAACCACCTTTTGAGTCGCGGCGTCGACTTATATCATTGTTCATTATGGCACTTTCTTTCAAAACATCGTTTGGACTTGTAATATATTTATATTTCCGCAAACTTTGTAAACTTTTGGGACCTATGTTGTAACTCTGAACGCTTTTATTAAATATCAAACGATGTGTTTTTTAAACGACACTTTAGGTCGTTCAATATAACTGTGATTGTGGTGCTATGACAGTCTATCCCCAGGAATTCCATTCCGCTGCAAAACAGGTAAATTGGGGGTGTGACAGATTGGTACCAGAGCTTCAGTTATAGAGAACTAGGTTGCATCATTGACCCTAGACTATAACTACATCATCATAGCATCTCATCATTTCATCATAAATACATAGTCACTATACATGCGGTTTTATACGCACATTTTACGAGTTATTTACTTTCATTTCGAAATCGATTGTCACATAGATGCCTTCAAATACCCATCCCATTATACTCACATCACTTTGACATGGAGAATGCCTTGTCATTCCCTATCACAATTTTAACATCAGTTGACTCAACACCGATAACATCAGATGATGACACTGAGACCTTTTAGGAGGACGAAGTTGCACCTACACCATCACGATCACTATTGATTCACTGTAGGATCAGGACAATTTTTATCATTCAGTTGGGACAAATCATACCATTTGGTAGAACTTATAGGCTTAGTCCTAATGAACCTATTTTCTTAACTCACCACAAGGATTTCCATTATTATTATTGTTATCATTTTTTCATTATCATTTTGAGCACCATCCGTACCATCACATCTCATACACGATACTCATACATCTGACTTGCAGCTTGGGAAGCATGCATGATTTAACACACCATTACCATCTACCACTAAGACTATAGACACTACACCATCTCATAGGTTTGAGGACTGTGAGAGCTCTAGGACTATTGTTGCTAGACCGCCTACTACTCCTACACTTGAAACACGATTAGACCACCAACAGGAACAGATAATAAGTACCTTTATAGCTAATGTAATCTTTATCATTTATTATCTCTACGATAATCACCACCTTGTTTATTTAATTCCTTACTCTAATTGCCCAATTTTCCATCATTTCACGACGATACATCACTATCTTACTAGGGGTTAGGCCAACTTTATTCTTAACCAATTAGTAGACTATTATTACTCGATGAGGTTCTCCCATGTATCCTACAAACCATTCAACAAATTTTATTCCAAGTTATTCTGCTACTATTTCATGAAATTATTTCACTTGATTTTATTTCGAACTATTTTATCACCATCTTAGAAACGTTGTTTCATAAAGTTTTGAAGCAAGTTATTTTATTACCAACTTATCAATTGGTTTCAGTCATTTTATCAACTATTTAATACCATCATACGAAACGATTTTCATGTTACTCGAAAAAAAAAAAAAAAAAAAAAAATTTGAGCCATTGTCTTACAAAACAAAACTTTGAATATCATCTAAAACTTCGGAGAAAGATAATACCATTTCAACAAAACCAAGCATCACATCATTTGTCCTTGATTATACATGGCCTGATCACCTATGTATAATTCAGGAAGAATTATGTTATGAAAGTAACAAGCATCATTTCAAATCTCCTAAAACAATCCTCATTCAAAAGCAAAGTTTTATAATCAGATAAATCGTGCATAAACATTCCTTTTTGTTAACACTCTATAGATGCTTACGCCATTTATCTCTCACTCAACCGATAAGTTAGGATTTGACGAATGACCTTTTTAGGAACGACTTTTTATACCATTTACGAGGGGGATTTCTCGATGCAGGAAAACAATGAAAGGGTTTCAGAATTTCCCACAAGGACTAGAACTAGGTATTAGGATGATTCAAACTCAACATAAAGCTTAAGACATCATGAGATAATCTGAACCACTACCTTTGGACTAGAAGCCAAATCTTATCATTTCAAAAGTGCCAGCTATACCGAGTCACAAGATTTAGTACGAATCAAATACACACTAAGCGACACTATAGAAATAAACCAATCCTCCTAATTGAGACTACAGAACATTTCATTAAACAAGGCTTCAACAATATGTGAACTTCCCTACAATGAGTTTCCCTTAAAGGAAAATTTAGTTAAATTAAGGTTATCGATACAAACTTCCCCTAAGGCATTGTGTTCTCTAGAAATTCCAAGTAACCTCACTTCCATAAAGAGATGCAACAGGTTTGAACATATCGGACAATCAATGACTCTCCATCTTCGGCATAGTATGAGCTGATATCTATTTTTCTTGCTAGCATGATAGCAATATAAGAGATGAATTATTTTAGAAGTACTCAATATTGAAACAAGTCTTGAAAATCAACCATCACACCACCTCACTTGAATATTTAAGGTTTTGTGACTTTACAACATGGAGCATGGAAACACTTCGATAATCAAACAATAAACATTTTAGTCATAGAGACTAAGCACCGTAGGCAAGTAAGACTCAAGTCATGACATTTGCTAGGACTAGAAACGCGAGGAATCACAACTGTTACCTATAATCTATTCTTTTCAATAAGGTCCTTTCCGACAGATTTAACATTTTGAAATCTAACACGAGACACGTGGTATCAATTCCAGTTGTACCTATTATAAGCTATTCGATTCACCTTAGACTGCTGACAGTCATTTCAGGATTTCCATGGAACCTACTAGGACATGATTACCGCCTACTATCCTCAGCTCAATGGTTAGAGCGAGAGAGCAATTCCCACATTAGATAATATGCTCAAGCCAGTGTAACTTTCTAGAAATGGTTAGGCAAATCATTCTCCATCGACAAGTTTCTTTACAACAATAGTTAGCTCATGAACATATTGACTACACCATTTGAGGCACTGTAAGGTTGAGGTATCAATCACTTATTCACGGGTTAAAATCAGGAAAGTCCAATTCATTAGTCCATAACTCATTCATGCAACAAACAAAGAAGTCATACAAATCAAGAATCAGTTACAAGTAACAACATATAGCTAGATAAACTACATCGTTATACGATGCAAATTTTGGAAATATGTCCCATAAGCCGCAAACCATTAGAATTTCAAGTTGGCAACAGAATTTATGTTCGAAATCTTGCCTTAGAAAGGCGTGGTGCGATTCAGAAAAAAAAACACTGGACGAACCAATACGACCCAAATATCCTCGCCTTTCACCGATAACACTGTAGAACCCAACAAGGACTGAATTCAGGGACTGAATTCCTTTTTGGATGGGCGAATGTGACAACTCGTACTTTCAGGTCATTTCTCAAAACAATTCATGCTTCACAATTTCATTATTTATCGTAAACTAGGTTTACGAGATTCAAATTCGCGTAACCTTAATAGTTTAGCTGCGAATTCATGATCATATCATCACGGACATTTCATATAGACTAGGTTTAGTCTACATATCATTAGCATCATTTTCATCATGTTAGTTCATTCATGATTTTTGCATTTCACATTAAACGCGTAAATTTCATATTAAATAAACGCTATCGCGTAAGTTATTATTTTGAACATTTAATCCGATACTTCCAAAAATTATCCCGACATATTTTTTATACTTACATTTAGTTTAAAAAAAATGATAATATTTTGAGTTTACCTAGTGTTTTAAATTTATTTTGTATATAAATCGGTAAATTTCCATATTTTAAATTTAATAATAAATTATTATTTATTATTACATGAACGATTTTGAGCAAGCATTAGCTCACTTGAGATAGATAAGGGAGGTTATCCCGCACACTGGAACAATTTAAACTAATTATGAATAGCAGAAAATGAATATTTTATATTTTCTGGCCACTTATGAGTTTCTCAAACTCACACGAGAAGTTATCTCACTTTATTGAAAACACGAGCTCGCGCACGAACCGACCAATAGAAAGTATGGTAGTAGTCTGATAATTACACATTTTGAAACCAACATTAATGTTTTTATATTTCTTTTATAAAAACACCCTTGAAAACCTATTTTACACTTAACGATTTTTAACGTGTAACTAAAATATCGCAACTCACGTTTAAATTTAAACGTAATACGAAAAATCAATGTGAAAGTTCACATTTTGTCACTTCACTCTTTTCTAAACTAATTTTGTCGCATTTACCCTAGCTCAACACATAACACAACATTTTAAAAGCTACAACACTTAAATGTTTTATATGGGTCATGTAAGACTTGGAAAATGTAAATAAAATGAAACAAGTACTTTAGGGTGTGTCACAAAAGTCTTGATATGAAGATTTTTCCTCTCCTCACACTCCATCAAGTGTGACCGGTTTTGTTTTAATAAACTACCAAGACTCATATTTTATTTTAGACAACACACCATACTCTCCTTAACTTTGTCCACTGTCCAACACCCTCACCATCCTACCTTGTTTGATCACAATCTATGTCAATAAATACATGGAAGTATCCACAAGCAAACTCTCATGTTCTTCTCTTTGTAACCGAGCCAAAATAAATTCACAATCTACACATGTTCAACTTCCAAGCCCTAAATTATGGTATATTAGAAAAGTAAAAGGGTTATAGGTTTTGGAAACAAAGAAGTTGGCTTTAGCTTTTGGAAGCTAACGGGTCATACATTTTGGAAACGGGTAGTAACTTTGGAAGCTATCGAGGTATATATTCACTTGGGAGTTTATCGGGTTCTAGTAACGAAGTGCTAGATTAATCTTCGATCCTCGGTCCCGTTCATTCACTTGTACACTCTAATTCAAGTAAGCAAACTTGAAACTCTTTCCATTCGATTTGCACCTTGTGTTGTTAAACATTTATACTTGCAAAACTTATTCATGCATGTTCATATAGACCCTCGTTAAACACCAAAAACATATCGAAACCTTGGTCATTCACTCACAGTCGACCATACACACTCTCAACTATTGTAAGAATCACTAAACTCCCTTTTCTACTTGTTTTTATATCCATAAGCATCTCAGTTTCAAATACACAAACTAATATTCCATTTTCATGCCTCGTTATATATAAAATGGCATCAAAACCATAACTAAACTCTACTATTATGAACTAGTCGATTTCTTAGAGGGTTTGTATGCTTAGATGGTAAGTTTTGAACGTAAAACATGGAAGTTTTGATATATAAATAAGCCAATAAGCTATTTATAGCTTATCGATATTTAAACCGGAATTGATAAAGTTTAAAGAACTTTTATACGCTTTTGGAACGTAAATAACGCGCAGAAGACGTAAACTATGTAATATACTAAGTTTGGCTCATTTTTTTTTGAATATTGCTTATTGACTTTTTGGCTTATTCTCGTGATTATTTCGGTATTTTACCACTTATCAAACTCTTTTCAGCTTAGTCAAACCTTATATGCAGTTTTAAAACTCTAAAACATTTGGCCATACTCATTTCGTAAACTTGAATCACGTATCGAAAGCTTATTGGGCTCGTAGGCCCAAAAGCTCATCCGAGCTTATTTGGAATAAGCTAAAACTATAAGCTAACATGTTTGATCAAATGAAATGATTCATGGGTGAAAACTAGAACAAGAAACATAAACGTGAAGCATGCAATCACACGCTCAGTAGTTTACTGAGTAAACTTGTAAGCTGAAAATAAAGCAGCCCAAACCCACGTTATGTACAACTGTTGAGAGATATAACACAAAAAGGGGCGCTGCTCCAGTGGTAAGGAGACCCCTTTGTTATTCTCAAGACCAAGGTTCGATTCCCCCTCCTCCCCAATTCACTTTTTACTACTTTTTATTATTTTTGCAACTTTGGCATTTTAACAGATTCAGCCCCTCAATCTTGAAGCTCTTATCATTTTTCTTAAAGACTTTGATAAGTCTTATAACTTATATCAAATTGCTATATTTAGCCCCCAACTTTAAAATATTTGACAATTCCTATAAATTTTAATAAGTTTATAACTTATAAAGTTTGTACAACTTTAACCCTTCCAAGCTTAACCTTGTCACTTTTCGTTTTAAGACTTTACCAATTTCAATAAACTCACGATCCTTCTCCACTTACAGTTAAATAAATATATGTAGTACCTATATTTATTTGACGACCTATTCTACGTAAACTAAATAACATATTTCTAATATACTATTTACTTTCGATTTTAAATAGATAAATATATATATATATATATATATATATATATATATATATATATATATATATATATATATATATATATAGGGAAGGGATCCAGTAAGAAGAAAAACTAAAATAAGAAGAATAAGAAGAAGTTTTAGCCACACATTTCAATTTAGAGTGAGATTTTTAAGGGGAGATGCATCTATATTTGTAGGTGCATCTCAAATGTGTGGTTGTGGTTTCTTCCTATCCTTCTTATTTTAATTTTTATTCTTATTTGATCCTAACTCTATATATATATATATATATATAATAAGATTTATATATATATTTTCTCATTTGAAAACTCAACGAAATTAATAAATACTAACCATCCAGTATTTATTTATCTTTCGTCAATTCCTGAGCCAATATCCGAGTCAACAGCAATGCTAAAGTTTCGTATACATTTTTCCCACACTTATTCCAAGAGCCAATACTTACAAATATTTTCACAACTACATTTTTACGTTCATCGATGATCTAATTAACTTGTGAAACATCCACATAAGCTACAATAACTCAATTTATTTGAAAACCTTCGTTTTTGAACTTTAAGCATTTCAAAAACATAAATACGTGTAAACTTACAAACGTTGTTTAATCTACACAACATGCATTTGAATACGAGACTTAGACTAAACCCATACCATACTTATCTAGGTTGCGTGTCGGAGCCGTGCACATTTATTACTTGATGTTAGTTGTGATGTCTTACATTTCTGCATACCAAGGTGAGTTTTCATAGCCCCGTCGTACATGCTTTTAATTATTTTCAAACCTACGGGGGAGAATACATTGCACAACATTTTTATTACGATACCAAGTATGTTAAATTCATTTACATTGCTTAAGTTACCGCATGCCAATTGAAAGTCCCCATTTCCTGAACATGAACCGTTAATCATAGAAGCGAGGGTGAGTGGATAGATCTATCGAGGGTGACGCCTCCATCCGGGTTGGTGAATCCCAACTAGTCATACGGATGCATTTCATTTAATAACATTATTGAGTTGTCTGGCAAACACTCTGTTGGGGCCTACATTATGAACAGTCTAGTTTCGGTGTCATGGACTTATAGCAATTGTAACATTTTTCTGTGACATGATTGTCATACCTGGTCTATACTTGTGTAGTCGTATAAAACATTTACATAAACCTATGATTTCTCACCAACATTATTGTTGACCGTTTTAGCAATGTATTTTCAGGTAACTAAGGCATTATCATCATGGCATGGTTAAGGAACCACCTTTTGAGTCGCGGCGTCGACTTATATCATTGTTCATTATGGCACTTTCTTTCAAAACATCGTTTGGACTTGTAATATATTTATATTTCCGCAAACTTTGTAAACTTTTGGGACCTATGTTGTAACTCTGAACGCTTTTATTAAATATCAAACGATGTGTTTTTTTAACGACACTTTAGGTCGTTCAATATAACTGTGATTGTGGTGCTATGACAGTCTATCCCCAGGAATTCCATTCCGCTGCAAAACAGGTAAATTGGGGGTGTGACAACTAGTGATATAAATGGTTGAGGTTTTAAAATCATATGGGGAAGTACTTGTCCTTTTTGAGCAAAACCTTGAAAAATGAAAGGTTTGATAGGTTTTACTCAAAAATAAGAAGCTTTCGCTCCTTTTATAAGGATTGTGGCACTGAGGCGTACCACAGGGTCCTTTCTTGACCATTACGGGTTGTACACTGTTATGTGTGCACAAGCCATAGTCATAATCAAACAAACAAAATCACAATCAAGAGAGTACCCAATGATTACAGACGATCAGCTACTTTCTGAGGACGTTGGAAAGTCATAATCGAAAGGTTTGGTCATCCTCCCACATAGCTCTCCAACCGTTGCATCTGATCCCGATGAATCAAACATTCATCAATCCTAGTGATAAATCAACAAACATCCTTGCGATCCTTTGAATTCCATCTCTTCGTCTGAATTATACCCAACTCAATGTCCTTCAATCGATATGCCAATCCATCTCGAACCATTTCTAGGGTGGCGTCATAGAACTTAGTGAATTTCATCGAAAGCCATGAAGCAAGTATGATGATTTTCACTTTGGTAGACAAACCCAAAATTTTGTTTAAAAAACAATTTTGTACTGAGGTTCTTGATTGATTGCGATGAATGTGTAGAATTTAGGTAAGATTCGACCCCGAGGTGGAGAACTTCAACACGCTTCTATGATTTGAAGCGTATGAAAACAAGGAGGGCAGTAATGTACTTGATCTGAATTTCGGTTGAGGTTCTGGTTTGGGCTCAGGTATGTCGTGTTCCTCACCACCAGTGTATGTAATGTGATCAACGGTTTTCTCCATTGGTGGTGTGGTTTCTGAATCCCTTGGTTGATCAGATGGTGGTGGTTGTGTAGCCTGTTGTGTAGTGGTGATAACCTGCTTAACCATTTGTCGAATCATTGGATAGAGTTACCTTCTTAACAAATTCTGTTGTTGACATAGGTGTTTCTTATGTTGATGGAGGTGATGATTGAGATGATGATTTGGGCTTGGTGGAAGTGTCAATAGATGGTTCAGAAGACTGTTGAGGTTTGTGTATTGGATTGTCAACTATGTAGTTGTCTGATTCCTTCTTAAACTTTTCCTCCTCAGCTCTAGCAGCTTCTTTTGCCTCTTTTCGAATCATTTCCTCTTCAGTCGCCAAATTATCATCATCAGGGACTCTTTCATCCTTATCATGATCGTAATCTCCTTCGTCATATATTTCCCCATCTTCACCATGCTTTTCTTCTTGCGGTTGTTTTAGTTGTGTTTGCTTCATTTCAACAGTAGTAGTGACAGTGACACCCTGATCCTTACCGGGTTGATTAACCGGATCGGATGGGGTAAGAGATGTTTGCAATGGATCTTCCATAAGTGGAGGACTACTACTTGACCCTCTTGCCCCACCGGGTTGATTAACCGGAAAAGATTGAAGCATGGTATTCCATCCTTTTCTGCTTTAATGTCTTACGAAATTGTATTACCTCATCCATTGAATCTTACTCATTGAGCATGAGTTTTGAATGGATGTTGCAGAAGGATGTCCACAGCAATTCTGCAAGATGATTATGAGCATATGAAGTTGTTGAAGATGACACGGAGATAGTTCTTGCCAATTTTTTTGTCGTATCCATCTTGGAATGTGTTTGCCATCGAGAGCTCAGCTGGGGCATTGATGTTTGCTTGATTTGCAGCCATTTCATGATCTGAAAGTCATTTAGACAAAGAGACAGACATATGGAAACACAATGTGTTTGTATTAGTCTGATTTATTATCTAATTACTTGTATGATGGTAACATGTTTATTTTAGTTACAAATCCTAAGTCACATTGTTCCAATTGATTGAAGTTGATGTGATAAGTTATGTGAACATGTTACTTTTGAAATTTCAAAGTCCAATTTTTCACTTAACACACAACATATAAACATTTGTAAGCTTATATGAAACATCAGGTATTTGTGACTTATGAGTAACATTAAACAAGTAACATATCCGTAACAGGCCAAAATGTAGTGAACAGTGGGTTAAGAGTAACAAGGATCCTTATGCGTAAGAAAGGAGCTTATGCGTAGGAGTAAGCTAAAGCGTAAGACCTAGCTTATGCGTAAGAGTTTCTTGCGCGTAAGACAAGTTCAAAGGCTTTAAGCTTACGCGTAGGGATAAGCTAGATGTTACGCGTACAGTTTACTCGTAAGAGTAAAGCTTATGCGTAACAAGCCTTGTTTACGAATATCTTTCCAAGATACACGTAATCCACTGTAGACCCCTTATGCGTAAGAGCTACGCGTAAGATTTCTCTTAGGCCTAACCTTTACGCATAAAGTATTCCTTAATCGTAACGGTTTGAACACCTAAAGATTCTGACATTACGAATAATTAACCTGTTAATTATAAACATGAAAACTTGATTGCAGTTAACTCCAAACATCTTTTAGATCACAAAGCAAGCATAAGAACATATCAGATACACACAGAAAGACTTAGGCGTAAAATTACTTAAACCCTAAACCCTTAATCTATGCGCATGAGATATAGCTACACAAATCAAACAAGAATGTTTCTGGAGTGTCCTAGATGTCATATGGGTGCAATGGAACAAGATATAACACATTTACACCATAGAATCAGAAGATTCCTGGGATATGAACCCTAAAAGCCTAAAACTTAAATTCTTACAGTTTTTTCTGGGCTAATTTCAAGGTTCAAAACATGCATATATACTTATTCTAACACTTTCTTGACCACCTAATAACATATCACAGAATAGACAAACCCTAAATGAGCGCAAGAACCCTAGAAATCATATTAGTGAAATTTAAGATTATGGATGGTTTTGGACGATTGAAACAAGTTTAATAGACACTAAGAAAGGTTTTAACACAACTTATTTCAATCCAAACACTTTTATGCATAATCACCCAGTTCGTTCGAGTGAACAATTTTCCAAAATCAGTTTAAAGAGTTTTAACCGTTGGATTTGAAAGAATTTTAGAAACCCTTGTTTATCATCTTGATCAAAACAGTTTAGAACTTATAGATTATGAAAAACTTGAACGGATTTAGAAGATTTGATTTGGGCCGTTTGATCTTGGTGGTTTAGGAGTAAATGATTTTGTTAAAATTAATTAGCCAAGTTGACACATTTAGTCCTTCAACCTTAAAGAGGTTTCAACCAAGATCCTTTAACATCCGTTTAGGTTAGACAAGACACATGTAAGGCAAGAAACTTAACGATACTACCCCTCGACTTTTGAAATAATGAAATGGTTAAAACATTTGAGTCCGAGGAGAGTAATTGACAAGAAAAGTGTCCACCATTTTAGAAGAAACAACATATTTTTGAAAACATGCAAGTACAAGGTTTTATGAAACCGAAAAATATTTACTTTCTCCCCCTCAACACTTGTTCGGGAAAATAATGAAAGGTTTGATAGAACAACGTGTTGACTGAAGATTTGTACTTGCCATGTTAAAAAATATAGATAGAAGAATATTTTTGTTGTTTTATCAGATTTTTTAATTTTGTATTTTGTTTTTTTTTGAAAAATATTTACAAAGGAGGTTTTGGTGTTTGACAGGTTTTTAAGACTGTTTTAGGAGGTCATCCAATTCCTCTTGAGTCAAACACCTCATACCAATCCGGTGGACCAACTCATTAAACCTAGCGAGAGGCAAGGCTTTGGTGAGAAGATCTGCCAATTGGTATTCAGTACCCACAAAGTATAATTCAACGGTACCCTGTTCCACGTGGTCCTTGATGAAATGATAGCGTAGATCGATGTGCTTTGATTTCGAGTGCTGAACTGAGTTGCACGAGATCGCAATGGCACTCCGATTGTCGCAGTACATCGGGATTCTGTCGAATACGTAACCATAGTCTTTGAGTTGTGTTCTCATCCAGATGACTTGAGCACAACATGCGGACATAGCTACATATTCTGCTTCGGTTGATGACAGCGATGTACAATCCTGCTTCTTTGATTGCCAAGACACCAGTTTAGCACCAAGAAATTGTAGAGCTCCTGAAGTACTTTTCCTTGAGTCTAAGCATCCTGCGTGGTCAGCGTCTGAAAAAGCGATTAGTTCAAAACCAGAATCCTTCGGATACCAGATCCCCAAGTTAATGGTTCCCTTGATGTATCAGATGATTCTTTTAGCCTCAGAGAGGTGGGTTTCAGTTGGTCGCGACTGATAACGGGAGCATAGATAAACGGCAAAGACAATATCAGGTCTGCTAGCTGTTAGATACATGAGAGACCCAATAATACTTCGGTATTTGGTAGGGTCAACTAATTTCCCATGTAAATCAGCATCTAACTTCTTGGTATGAGCCATTGGTGTGGCATAAGTGTCACAGGTTGTCATTCCAAATTTGTTTAACAGTTCAAGGGCATATTTGGACTGACTCAAGAAAATACCACGGGGTGATTGATGAACTTGCAATCCTAGAAAGAATGTAAGTTCACCCATCATGGACATTTCAAAATTTTTCTTCATTAGTTTTGCAAAAGCGATTGAAAACTTTTTATGTGTAGACCCAAAAATGATGTCATCCACGTAAATTTGAACAATTAAGATATGTGCCCCGTGATATTGTATAAAAAGAGTTGGGTCAACCGAACCTTTGGTGAAATTATTAGCAATGAGGAAAGATGATAGCTTATCGTACCATGCCCGAGGGGCTTGTTTGAGACCATAAAGAGCTTTGTTCAGTTTGTAGACATGGTTCGGGAACTCAGGATCAACGAATCCATCTGGTTGGCTGACATAGACCGTTTCTTTAAGTTGTCCATTGAGAAACGCCGTTTAGACCTCCATCTGATAGACCGTCATATTCATATGAGCTGCGAACGCGAGAAATATCCGAACGGCCTCAAGACGAGCAACCGGAGCAAAAGATTCTTCAAAGTCTATTCCCTCTTCCTGATGATAACCCTTAGCAACGAGACGTGACTTGTTTCGGATGACGTTCCCTTCAGCATCCAATTTGTTTTTCCAAATCCATTTTAGACCAATGACGTAGACCCCTGTTGGTCTTTCAACCAGTTCCCATACTTCAAGACGTTTGAATTGGTTGAGTTCTTCCTGCATGGATTCAATCCAGTTGTCTTTTGTCATTGCGTCTTTAATGTTTTTAGGTTCAGATTGGCAAACAGTGAGTGCATAAATGCAATGTTCACCGTCTGTGTGAAGACGTTGTCTCGTAACGACTGGTTGATTCGGGTTGCCAATAATGTTAGCCAGAGGATGGTCTTTTGTCCATCGGTGTGTAGAGGGTTGATGTTGGTATACATTGTGCAGATTATGAGGATTCAAATGGTTTGTTGAAGATTCCGCGACATCTGGTGCAGCAGTCTCATTGGCAAACGGGTTGAAGAATGCATTTGGATCAAAATCTGCAGGTGGGGGTATTTCATTCAGAGTATCATCAACTGGTTCATCATTGTTGGAAGCGGTGTGTTCAACTGTTGTGTTGGAGTCAACTGGTGTAGGTGCATCTTCAACAGTAGTTGTTGTAGCAGGTGTATCAGGTATAGGAATATTATCAGGTTGTGCAGCGGAAACAGCGGATACACCTGGAGCACGTTCATCAATATCGTCACAGAACAGAGGAGCAAATAACCTTTCCATTTGTTGACGAGTTAGCTGGGGGTTTTGTTCAGCTGATGATGGGGGTTGAGGGAAGTTTAAACGGTTGTGACCGGGTTCTAAGCTGTTATACTCAGAAGCCATTATGAAGAAGTTTCATAATCAGTTTCCCCCAAACTGACAACTGTCTTTAGCAGATTTGAAACTTTGATGAAGTCTACATTTCCTCTAACTTTTGAAGGTTTCAGTATGCAGCGGAATTTGTAGATGTGCAGTAAACCACACAAAGAAAATCTGACTAATTGCGGAAGATCCGTTCGAGGGTAACATGCCAGAAATCAACAAGATCTTCTCACGTATGTAGACGCATCACACCAAATAAACCACGAAAGACGAAATGATACGACTTTCCCCTGAATGTTGTGGTCTTTCAGAATATTAATCACCTGTGAATAAGCAATAATTCGATACCAAGACCATGTGTGAGGCATCATAACATCATATTTGGGTAACTTCACACAAGATCACCCGTGAAATTGAGACGATAACACTAAATTGAGACGTTTGAGCCACAGATCGTCTTATTTCTTCCCCTTAATTGAAGGAATTCAAGAAGGCATTGGGTTTTCGCAAAGAAGCATGTAGAAGAACAAGGAAGCAATGACCACCTACACACTCTCTCCCCCTCGATGTTTTCAATGATTCAGAATCATACACCACGTATGTTGATGATGAATTGAAGACAGCGAAACCATGTATAAGGAGACAGCGAAACCATGTATGTCCAAGTGTGAAGTACCAAAATTATTTCGAGAGAGTCAACTGCTGATAAATAATCTCAGTTCATTATGTTGATCATCAGCTGTGTCATTGTTGTTGGAAGCAGTTTGATCTTCTGTTATAGAAGATTCGGTTGTTGTTGTAGATTCAGGTGTATATGAAATTAGAGTATTATCGATTGTGCCGCGGAAACATTCGATACATCTGAAGCACGACTTTTGGCAGAATCTTTAACCAGAGGAGCAAGCAATGTTTCCAATTCATAATGATTAAGTACAATGGTGGAACAACTGATGGATCATGATATTTTTGACGATTAGAAACGGGTCCTATGCTGTTTTGCAGTAGGAGCCATTGCTGTTGTACCTGCATAGAAGAATAGAAGGGGGGCAAGGAAGAGAAAGACATGGATCCCCAAGTGTAACTGGGTTCCAGGTGTTAGAGGCATAAAGATGTAGTGTCAATTATCTTCTTGACACCTGAACATGCTATTTTGATGATTTCCTTTCCTGCCTCACGGATGGATGTAGAGGGTATCACACTTGTTTTGGTGCAACTACTTAGTATTTTTCCTGTAGGAATCCACCTAAGACCAGCAGTTTTGAAAACTCTACCCGTTGGTATCCATCTAAGGTTAGATCTAAGGGATGTTGAAACTTCTTTTGGGAAGAATTTGCGTCCTATATTGATCCACCTTTTAGGTTTCTGAAATTTTACGTTTAGAGCAACGGGTTTATTTCTAACTGTTTGAGTAAACTTAGGTTTTGGTTTGCTACTACAAGCAGTGTTCAGTAATACACTCGAAGGTGATACAATAGGTCGTGAACCTAAGATTCCATCCTTTAGGAGTAGTGCCCTTTTCATAGCCTTTTCAAGATCACAGTTCCTGTACGCGTCATTTGAATCATATGAATCTTTACGTTTAATGCTCTGTTTAGACACAGTGTTTGAACTAGTCCTAGATTGGCCAGGAGCAGCTACTTGTTGAGATATAACAGAAACAGGTATAACAAAAACAGAGTTAATAGAAACAGAAGCATTATTCATTGGCCCTGAATGTGGGGTGACTGGTTTTGACAAATGATTATTCTCAACAACTTGGGAGGCAAACCGTGGTTTTGACGATTTTGAACGTTCAGATTGAAAAGCAGTTGGTTGTCTAACTACTGATTGGTTTCTGATTGGTTTTAGAGACGATTTCCCCAAGGTTGTTGGTTTTGCAAAGTAAGTGTCCACACTCTTGTCAGTTAATCTTCTCAGTTTGTTTTGTAAAGCAACATGTGCAAGCCCCTTTGCTTGAATTTGAGCCTTTAAATGCTCATTTTCTTTTACTAATGTATCCACACGATTAATTTGTTCATTTGAAGACTGACCATTGTGTTCTGAAGAAAAAGATTTGTTTTGAAGTTTAAGTTCAAGGGAGATGCAATGTGCCTCTAGTTTTGAAAAATCTTTATGAAACTGAGCAATGGTCTTTTTGAGAAGAATGTTTTCAGATTCAAGAGTTTGATTTGACGTTTCAGTTGAATTGTTAACAAGTAAGGGCTCAGACATGAGAAAGTTGTCTGGACATTGTGCAACATACTGGTCAACCTCTCCTTCATTACTGAATTCAGGTTGCTCAGTTTGTTGTATCGCATTTGCAGGCAGAATATGATCAACAGTAGATTGTACCTCGACCATCTGTTCTGTGTCAGTGTCATAGGTGGGTAAGATATCTTCCTCAACCATTTGTTCATCGTCACAGTTAGGCTCGGTGTCGTAGTTAAGTATGATATCTTCTCCAGATCTGCTGCTGTCATGCTGCTTTTCCAATGCTACAACCTCATTGTCCGCATTACAGACAGATGCAGTACTCACAACATTCTCAACGTCCATTTGAGCATTCCTTTCATGTACAGCAACTCTTGCACCTTGTACGACTGCGGGATATTGGGAAATAGATATTGCCTGACGCTTGAATGCCAGAGATATAGCCATGAATCCTTCTTGCAATGCCACAAATGGATCTTTATGATCATAATCCATTTCACTTTCCTGCAGAAGAATCAAAGAGAAGAAAAGGTGCGAAGTCGATATAGCACACAGAAGGCCGATATAGTAAATTTCAATTTCCCTCCAAATATGATTTTGAAAATTTTGACTCTCAAAATTTGAAATTCACTATAAAATCCAATTCTAAGAATGTAGGAAAAATTTGAGTTATGACAATTTTGACGCCAAATTTGACCCGAAAAATTTGAATTTAGGCCCAAAAATTTGAATTTTTGGCCTAAATTTTCACGGTTAAACCAAAATTTGAATCTCGCTTAAAAATTGAACGTTTAGTCTCCCATAAAAATTAAATTTTACTCAAATTGATTTTTTTTTTTTTTTTTTTTTTTTTTTTTTTTTTTTTTTTTTGAAAGGTAAAAGGAAAGAGTGAAATAGAAAAGAGAACAACCAACCCTCAACTGAGGGTTTACAAGAGTACACCCAACTATTTGGCGATTGATACCACTGTTAGGTCACAAGTTTTACAAACACAAGTTATAGAGAAAGAGATAAAGGCGGATGAACAAGCTAAGCACACACACACGCATAAACAATAATATGGTTAAGGGAAAGAGTGAGTGAAAGAGAATAACTTGAACACACAACCCTCAAATGAGGGTTTACAAGATTATTATAGGATGGAAGCTAGGGGCAACACTCCTAGTTCCCATCCTTTCTTATGTGGGCTTGGGCCTAAGCTTATGGGCCTTCTACATAAGCTAGACCTTAAACAAACATAAAAGCCATAATAAAGCTACCTATTACATATGAAATATAAATACTTGAAATACTGTTTAGGAGTGATTCCAACACTTCAGGTTGGCTGACGTAGACGACTTCTTTAAGATCTCCATTCAGAAGGCCGTCGTTAAGATCCTCTCGATAGACATGATTCTTCAAAGTCAATACCCTCCTCTTGACGGTATCCTTTAGCAACCAATCGAGCCTTGTTCTTTAAGACATCACCATGCTCATCAAGTTTCACTTTGAAGATCCATTTTAGAGCAATGATCATAGCACAATCTGGAGCAGGTACTAATTCCCATACATCAAGTCGATCAAACTCATGAATT
>BPTQ01000002.1:165868893-165950755 GCA_019973895.1 Chrysanthemum seticuspe
ATAAAGTATACATTATCCATCGAAATAATACCTTTTTTGAAAGGTAAAAGGAAAGAGTGAAATAGAAAAGAGAACAACCAACCCTCAACTGAGGGTTTACAAGAGTACACCCAACTATTTGGCGATTGATACCACTGTTAGGTCACAAGTTTTACAAACACAAGTTATAGAGAAAGAGATAAAGGCGGATGAACAAGCTAAGCACACACACACGCATAAACAATAATATGGTTAAGGGAAAGAGTGAGTGAAAGAGAATAACTTGAACAACCAACCCTCAAATGAGGGTTTACAAGATTATTTATAGGAGGGAAGCTAGGGCAACACTCCTAGTTCCCATCCTTTCTTATGTGGGCTTGGGCCTAAGCTTATGGGCCTTCTACATAAGCTAGACCTTAAACAAACATAAAGGCCATAATAAAGCTACCTATTACATATGAAATATAAATACTTGAAATACTGTTTAGGAGTGATTCCAACACTTCAGGTTGGCTGACGTAGACGACTTCTTTAAGATCTCCATTCAGAAATGCCGTCTTTACATCCTTCTGATAGACTACCATGTTCTTACTACCAGCATTAGCCAAGAAGATTCTGATTGCCTCGATACGAGCAACAAGAGCAAATGATTCTTCAAAGTCAATACCCTCCTCTTGACGGTATCCTTTAGCAACCAATCGAGCCTTGTTCTTTAAGACATCACCATGCTCATCAAGTTTCACTTTGAAGATCCATTTTAGAGCAATGATCATAGCACAATCTGGAGCAGGTACTAATTCCCATACATCAAGTCGATCAAACTCATGAATTTCTTCTTGCATGGCATTGAACCAGCTGTCTTCATTCATGGCGGTTTTAACATCTTTTGGTTCGATCTTAGAGAGTACGGAGTTGAAGAAGCACCATAAGGCATCGATTGCAAGTTGTTTCCGTGTTGATACTGGACAAGAGGGATTTCCAATGATGTTTTCTAATGGATGATCGTGAGTCCATTTTCTAAGGTGTTTATGTGGTAGTTGTTGAGGGACTGAGGTAGCAGAGTCGATGTCTCCTAAAGAAGATGGTTCTGATGATGATTCAGGAGCAAATATGTTTTCAAATGGAGCATCTTCAGGAGTAGCAAAGGGATTAACTTCATCATTGATGCCAGAAACAGTTCCATGATGTACATTCGAAGATTGATGATTTGTTGATGAGACTGAGTTATCAGCAGCAGGCGTTTCTTGACTTAATGATATTGAGACTGAAGGATTGACTTCATTCTCAGGGATATGAGCAGCCTCTGTTGTGGGAATTGACAGTTCATTAGCACTTAGCTCATAGTGTTCATCAAACATAGGATCAAACAATTTCTTTAAATCATCTTCAGATGGAGGTACATATGGAGTTGCTGGAGAGAGGTTTGGTACAATGGATGAACCAATGGGACTATTTTGAAGTGCGGGTCCAGAACTGGATTGTCCAGGAGCCATTTGACCGGTCAGCTCATCGAACGTAACGTGAATTGTTTCTATGATATTACGGGTTCTCTTGTTGTAGATTCGGTAACCCTTCTTGTTTGGTGCATAACCAACAAAAACTCCAATATCTGCCTTTGCTCTTAATTTACCTAAATCTTGACTATCATTTGTTGGATAGCACAAAGCTCCAAACACACGAACGTAGGAGAGATCAGGTTTTCGTTTATGAACAAGTTCATATGGAGTTTTTCCATGAGAGGTGTGTATAAGGGAACAATTTTGGGTGTAGCATGCAGTGGCAATGGCTTCAGCCCATAGAAACATTGGAACCTTCAAATAAATAAGCATTGTTCTTGCGGCTTCTACAAGAGTTCGATTTCGTCTTTCAACTACACCGTTCTGTTGAGGAGTTCGTGGAACATTTCTTTGATGACTGATTCCAACACTTTCATAAAACTGAATTAAGTCTTTGTTGACAAACTCTGTATCATTGTCTGTTCGAACAATTCTGACTGTATTGTTGAGTCGAACCTGAAGCTGTTTGATTAGTTTGATGATGACATCTGGAGTTTCATCCTTTGTCCTCAAAAACTTTACCCAAGTAAATCGAGAGTAGTCATCAACAACTACTAGAATGTATTTCATCCCATTTATCGTTTGCACTCTCATCGGTCCGCACAGATCCATATGAAGGGTATGAAGAACTTCCATTACAAAATTTGTGGGTTTTGGTTTGTGGGCATATTTCGTGCATTTACCCAATTGGCAAGCTGAACAAAGATGATCTTTTTCATATTTTAATCTGGGTAAGCCTCTGACAAGATCCTTTCTGGAAAGGTTGTTTATGGTGCCGAAGTTCAAGTGATTGAGACGACGATGCCATAACCAAGACTTTGTTTTAGAAGCCTTTGATAGCAAGCAGATTGGAGAGGACTTCATCATGTCATCGATAGAGATGGTGTATAGGTTAGAACCTCGAGTACCTCTTAATAATTCTACACCATCAAGTTCTCTAACGAAGCAAGTATGTTTTCTAAAAGCCACTTCTAGATCGGAATCACAGAATTGACCAATAGAGAACAGATTGTGACCAAGACCTTCCACATAATATACCCTGGAAATCACACTTTTACCAACCACATAATCTTCATAACCCATAATAGCTCCAAAATGGTCATTCCCGAATCTAACTGTCCCGATGAATTTACTCACGAAGTTCATGAGCCGCGACCGGTCTCCAGTCATATGCTTGGAACAGCCTGAGTCCAGATACCACAGAACGATTTGAACGATCTGCAGTTGAACACAGACAAGAATGGATAACTGGATAATTGGGATCCCCATGCAAGAATGGGTTCCATTTGGTTAGTAACAGTGATTGAAACACCCACATCAGAGATAGAAACATTCATATCAGAAATTGAAGCAATGGAATCATTATGAATAGATGCAGTACTAGTGTTCGTATTTGCCCTATTCAAAGTATGTTCACTTCTTAACGGAATAGTTCTACCAGTAGGCATCCATTTTCTAGTGGGCATTGCCTGATTAACCTTATGGCCTACAGGTATCCATTGATAACCTATCTTACTAAATGTTCTTCCTGTGGACTTCTACTGTTTTCTAACATTCTTTCGCCTTTGCCTTTTTGCCTTCTTAGCATGATATTTTGTATTAACAATGTTAACTGGGGATTTGACAGCATTAGACAAAGCATTCACACCACATTCATGATTAGAAATAGAATTCAAGCAGACATCCTTACAAGGTTTGAAAATAGTACGAAATTCGAATTAATTACAGTACGCTTATGGCAAATACTAGAATCAACACGATTTGTTTTATTCGGCTCAAACTTAAAGTTCCTAGGTTGGTTTTCTACTCTCTTCCAATGCACATTCTTAGCTTGCGAGGTCCTATCATTCCTTGTATTGTCTTGAGACTTTGACCTGCTTGCTTTAATGTCACTGATTACTCCTGTAGAGGGAATGGGAACATTAGTTGGTTTTGCTACTCTTTGCATCTCCTGTTTAGATGTGCTGGGATCTGAACTACATGCAGGCACACTAAGGTTCACTTTCTTAACACAAGAAGTGCTGGGATTTGTACTCCTAGAAGGCACACTAGAGTTCGCTTTCTTAGCACTAACAGATCTAGAATCTGAACTACTTGAAGGCACACTAAGATTCACATTCATAACATTGGGCATTAAATGGATTTCATGCTTGGCACTAGGCATATAACAAGGAATCAAAGGATTAACTCTCTCACCTAAGGACTTAGGGCATATTGTGATTAAGCATTCTAGAAGTTCTTGAGATCGTTCGGCATATAAGCATGCATGCCCAATTGCATTATCAAGTGGTTTCTCTAACTTATCCTCTTCAACAATCTCACGGAGACATTCTAGACAATCCTTAAGGTATGAGAAATATGTTTGAATTGCAAGTTTGTTATTCCTAAGATGAGGGGGAACATATTTCACAGACAAAGCATATTTATAACAAGAGTGAACCTTTGATACACCATTCTCCCCATTGGTCATTGGCATTTTCCCTTTTACCTGGCTCTTCAGATTCTCAATTTCCTTTTGCAATGAAGCTATTTGTTCATTATTTTTGTTACAAGTGACCTTTATTGATTCAAATAACTCATTGAAATGACGTTTAAACTTTTCATTTTCTTCTAGAAAACTTTCGTTTCCCTTTTGTAATGCATTTACTAAGTTTTGAAGATGAAATGTTTGAGAATTCTAAGAATCTAAAGGAGGAGGCATTTGGGAGCCTGTCACATTGTTCTTTTGACCCTTTAATTGAGAGATTTGGGCTTTCAACTTTCTGATCGTGTTACAATGAGCTTGAATATGTTCATCACGTTTTTTAATTTGAAAAACTGCATCAAACTCTGGAGCATCTGAGGATGTCTTGATATTTGAAGTTTTGACATTTTCTTTAAGATGTTGATATTTTAGTTGTAAATTAAAATGCTCAACCTCTAGTTTAGAAAAATGTTTAACCAAATTGTCGTGATCATCCAGTTCAATTTTCTCATTTAGTTTAGAATTAGTCTTTTCAAGCTCAATGACACGATCATGGGAGACTTTCAGGGCAACAGATAATTCATGAAATTGAGAAGCATTAATGGAACAGTTTGTAGCAGTGAAAAACACATCTTGAGTAATACATTCAGAAATAAGAGTCTCATTCAATGTATGCAAGTTCTTCCTCTCAATCTCATTATATTTTAGTGCTCGCTCATAGTCACTAACCTCAACTATCATTGCATCAAACTCCTTTTCCATTTCTTTAATGTCTAAGTTCATTCCATTTTTAAGACTTTCAAAATGATCTTTTAGTTGTTTAAAGAAAGGCATGACTTCAGTTAAATAACATTCTTTCGTTTGCTCAAAACCCCTTTCCCCTTCAGTTATACCAGTGGGTGTGATCCTTTTCTTACAAGTTTTCTCAAAATCAACAAATAGTTGAAAGATAACATATTGACTGATTAAGGTCTTGCTTTTAGTGGCAATAGTCCTAGGAACTAAATGCATGGGTGTATTGGGAGGATACACAGTCGCTGAAGGCATTTTCCTAAAGGGGGGTTTGTTACAACAGGATTCTCTGCTTTTTGCTTATCTAAATCCTTTTTCCAGAACACTTGTTCGGGTGTTAACAATGTCTGAGGCTTAAACTTGTTCAAGGAAATCCAATTCTCCTTCTTGTAATCATGGGGTGTGATATTTATTTTCTTCTCTTTACATTTAGGATCATCTAGTTTCTTGCTCATCTTTTCCCTAGTGACTTCATCTGATTTCTTATCTTCCTCAGTGCACTCAGCGCAACTAGGTTTCTGTCTAGGCTTAAGGATTTCATTGCCATCATAAATTACCTTATGGGCATTTCTAGCCTTTTTAATGACCTCTGGATTTGGTTCCTCAACAAGGGGAATGTTATGCTTATTGCTTAAGACTCTATGCTTAGTGATTAAGTGAGCAGTCTGAATGGTATTTCCTTGTACGTACAACTTATTTTCAAGCTTGTTTTTCAAGGTTTTTAGATTAGAAAAATCATTCAAAAGTTTTGATTCCTTAGCACTGAATTCTTGCTTAAGCATTTTAACATTTTCTTGAAGTTCTTGTTTTTGCTTAGCAGTTTTAGAAAGCTTTTCTTGTAAGGAGTTTAACTCTTGTTTTAATACTTCTTCTCTAAACCTACTTTTTCTAATAGTTGTACGCATTTGGTCATCCATTTCCTGCTCACGGGTGGTTAATTCAAACTTAGCAGGTTGTTCATAAATAGCAACACGTTGTTTATAAGCATTAAGTTCAGAAATAACAGAATCATCAGGGGCACGTGCAGTATATTCATCAAAAGCATAGTCATCATTGACTGCATAAGATACATCACTTGGTACAATCTCATTTTCACTTTGTTTCACATATTGATCATATGGGACAACATTGATATTACCCATATTTTCAATATCTGACTCAATAATTACAGTTGATTGTACTTCGTTATGTATCTTTTGCTCATCAACTTCATCGTATAATTTTAATACCTCAAAAATGATTTTGTCTTTGGATGGACCAGCTTGTGGTGATGAGGAGACTTTAGGAGAGACCATTGGAGAAATGCTAGCCATGAAAATGGTTTGTGCAGTGGGTTCTTCATCAACATCAGAGTCGTATGCATCACAATCAGCTACTTGAAAGGCATTCTGATGATTATGGCCTATCTCCTGAATTGGTTGCTCATCCACATCTGCATCATATGTCTTAGCATTTCCCTCAGCCAAGAACAACAACTCCTCTTCATCCAAAGCTGCACCATTATCCTGAGCTTGCACAAGCAACATCTTATCCCTGAAGTACTCTGCATTCTGAGGGCGTTTAGGTGATGTGCAGTTCCTTGCAATGTGTCCCTCACCTCCACAGTTGTAACACTTGATTGGCTTTACTTGTCCTTGATTTCCATTCCTTCCTCTATTCTGATTTTCCATATACCCTTCTCCTACTCCACCTCTTCTTTGTTCATATTGTCTTCCTTGAGCTGGTTGTACTGTAACCTTTCCATCTCTGACCAAAGCATGGTTGTGTAGATTGGATGCAGTCCTGATTTCATTGTTAGTGTGAAGTTTGTTGGAATGTGGAGAGAAGGTTAAGTTTTGTTTATCCATATAAGCCAGCTTATTGATAAAGTGTTCCATGACAGCATTGGCATCAGGCTGTTTGAAGTATGGATCTTGAATGACTTGAGATGCTTTGGTAGTGGTTCCGTCATTGGTGAAAAATGCATTGAATCATTTGATGAACTTGTTTCTCCCTGATTGGTTTTGAACTGCTCCAGAATCCTTTTTTCAAACATAGCATGTCTCTCATTCTGGAGAAGGAAGGCATACAGTTGCTCATAGTTTGTATTCTTCAATCCTTTAGTGAGCTTCACAGAAGTGACAAACTTGTGCCATTCAGGATTCATGTTGTTCACAAATTTTGAGTTCAGCTGAATGTTAAGCATAGTCATTTTGATGTTCCTCATATCATTAACAAGCTTGTGGAATCTTACGTAATACTCATAGACACTCTCATCTGGTTTCATCTTGAAGTGTTCAAATTCATCATAGAGTTGTGATTCTCTGTCTTCCATAGTTAATTCAGAACCTGAGAGAAGCATCTTGACATTATCCCACACTGCCTTGGCTTCGGTGTTGTGATTGATCAGCTTGTAGATATCTTTTGGAAGACCTTGAAGTACGATGTTAGAAGCCCTGATATCAACATCGAATTTCTTTTTCTCCTTATCATCGAGCTCATCATATGTCTTTGGTCTGTCTATTCCATAGATCATTGTTCCATCTGCAGTTGTATCAATTAAGTCCCTAGTAGTCTCAACCCGATACGGTCCTTCATCAATGGATTTGAGAATGTTGACTCCATTTTCCTTTCCAAGATAGTACAATCTGATTCGTTGAGCCCAAGAGTCGTAGTCAGTTCTGTCAAGCATAGGTGGACGAGTATCTGAACCAGCTGCTTGAACATCCTCGGCAACAGTGGAGATGATTGTAGGAACGTTGGTAGACATGTTGACAGATTAAATGAGATTTTATAACTCTATGATTAAACCGGGAAATAGATTCTTTCATGGGATTTTACTAAATCAAGAGAAAACCGTATTACAGACAGAGTCAACCAAGTCGCTAAGAAAACCTGAACCAAGTCGCTAAGCACCAAGTCGCTATAATACCAAGTTGCTAAGACACAATCAAGTCGCTAAATAACAACTCGCTAAGCACCAAGTCGCTAGTAAAATTTTGACAGCAAGTCGCTAAGCACCAAGTCGCTAAGTTGTCAAGTCGCTAAAGAGCAACTCGCTAAGCACCAAATCGCTAGCAAAATTTTGACAGCAAGTCGCTAAGCACCAAGTCGCTAAGTTGTCAAGTCGCTAAAGAGCAACTCGCTAAGCACCAAATCGCTAACACCAAGTCGCTAACAAACTTAAGTACAATTCGCTAACTTTCACCAAGTCGCTACCCGTAGTGGAGAATCCACTAAGTGTACTATTTGTCGGCTTGTCTCAATAGACAAGTCGCTAGCTCAACTCGCTAAGACCTTCAACTACAACTCGCTACCAAATTACAAAGCAAGTCGCTACCAAGATAACTTATCCGTGGCTTAAGTCGCTAGCAAGAAAATCACATAAACACCACTTTTCAATCCAAAAACAACCCAACCATGATGATTCAAGCTTACCAAATCAAAACCCAAGCACATACAATGATTCTAAACACAAAACTACACCCAAGATTCAAACTTTAACACTAGAAATGATCCAAATGATGCAAAAACCACTAAACTATTTCAAACTCTAAAACCACCTAAAAGTCACTAGAAATCCAAAGATATGTAAGAGATGATCAAACCATGGCTCTGATACCATTTGCAACATATTGGATTTCACAAACACACTAATCCATAAGATCAAATAGGCGTATAATGAGTTCTAGAGAGAGAAAGTTAGAGGTTTAGGGAACTTTAGTGAGAGAAAGAAAAGTCTTATTATGAGCTCCAACTCTCTACCTTGGAAGGTATAGAGTATTTATAGTCTTTACATAAATCGCCACCTATCGGGCTGTGGATCAGGCATACAGTGGGTAAAGACCCGTCCGTCCTCCATGGTGTTACTTAAACTAAATACTAATTAACTTATAATAATCTACGACTACAAGCTTTCTAACGATTACATATACTTGAGGTGACCGACTCTTTATATTATGGATTTACTAAATCCTAACAAGCATGCAGTTGATAGGGCTTCAGCCCACAAGTAATCTGGAAGTTTAGCATTAATTAACATTGTTCTTGCAGCTTCCACTAATGTACGGTTTCGTCTTTCAACAACTCTGTTTTGTTCCGGTGTACGTGCAATAGATGTTTGATGCTCATTTCCCACTTTCTCATAAAATACACGAAGAGTTTGATTCACAAATTTAGTTCCTTTGTCTGTTCTGATTTGCCTGACTCTGTTCCGGAGTTGAACTTGAATTTTCGTGAGAAAGGTGATGATCATCTGTGGAGCTTGATCTTTACTTCAAAGAAAATAAACCCAAGTCCATCTTGAGTATTCATCTACAATTACCAAGATGTAGCGTTTGCCATTAATCGTCTGCACGCGCATCGGGCCACACAAATCCATGTGAAGAAGATGAAGCACATGTTATGAGCTCTGTTCCACCTTTAAAGGAAAGTGAGCACGAGTGCTTTTCCCTTGTTCATAAGCTGAGCAGAGGTGATCTTTAGAATATCGGAATCTTGGGAGACCTTCAAAAAGTTTGTATCGAGCAAGGTTGGTTATGGTTTGGAAGTTTAAATGTGAGAGACGACGGTGCCATAGCCAAGATTTTGTAGATGTTGCCTTTGAAAGTAGACAGATGGGAGATGAAGCAATCATGTCTTGCATTGAGATTGTGATATAGACTTGAATTGCGGGTGCCAGACTGATCGGGTCCAAACCGTCAAGTTTATTACACAAGTCAACCACTTGTGAATGGTCAACCGTAATAAAAGTCAGACAGCTTGAGAACGCAATGCAATTAAGTCCAGGAGAGTTTATTGTTTCCCCGGGTCGTTAAGTCCCAACGAGGTGTGAACACTGTAATACAACGAATCTGTGATCGGGTGATATTGAATGGAAAAAGGGTTTGATTGATTTTACACTAAGGAAATTAAATCTAATAAAGACTTTGAAGTCATTTTAATTCTATTTTTAAAATCGATTAACGTTTAAAACCTAAAAACGTAAAACTTAAACTAAAACAAACGTAAACGTGTAAAATAAAAATGTGAAATCAGAAAACTAAAAGACTCATGAAAATGAAAATTACTTTTTAACAATTCTAATAATAAAAGAAAATTTTAAGAAAAAGAAAATTATTTTTAAAACTATTTATCTAATTATTATTAATTAAAAACTATTTTTAACTATTTAATAATACCCTAAAATATAAGAAAATATGAAATAAAGCTAGAAAAGTGAAATTATGACTTAGAAAAATCTAAAATATTATAAAAGTTATTTTAAAACTGAAAATATATTTTTTAGACTTTTTAAATAATTATTATTAATTAAAAACTAATTTAAACTAATTAAAATTAAGAAAAATAACAAATGAACAGTAAAAATTATGAGACTTTACAGGAAAATCTAAAATATTATTCTAAGCCTAGGAAAAATATAAAAAGTTAGATAAGCCCACTAATAAGCTGAATTGGGCAAATAAGCAGTTTGAATAAGCACTTGTAATAAGCTAAAAGCTAACTATAAGCTACCATAAGCTACTAAAGCCTAAATCTAACCTAAAATGAGCTAATGCAACTGATGGGAACCTAAAAAGCACAAGCTACAGAAAAAAAGCTCGAGACCAGATTTCAAGTCTCAACACGCCAAACGGCCCTTATAGCCCTACTTTAAGCACTAATTAAGCTAGCTAGAAAAATTCCTAAAAATAAACTAAAATGGCCATGATGTTCACAACCAACCAAAGATCTTGTATCCCAAATTTGAGCTCAAATGGACTTATAATGAATCCGTGAAAATTCCACAAAGTTTGGCAAAAATCACGTTGCAAAAACAATAACCAAACACCCCTAAGTAATTAATTGCGTAGGAAAGAACCAATAAAAGACCCAAGGGCAGTTGGTGTTGAGGTGTCTACTGTGTGCGTGGACTTGGTTGTGCAGGAGGTCTCAGGTTCGAACCTGTATGCACCTTTTTTGGTTTTGCTTTTTATTTTCTTGATTTTCTGCTTTTGCAATTCAAACGAGTGAACAAGATAAGTTATTTGGCAAAATTTAAACTTGGAAAACTTCAAAACAAGTCATGAACAGCTGATCTACAACAGATTTGAAAAACAAACTTTGAAAATGGACTGTTTGGTACAATGGACAGTCAAGGGGTTAAAGGCTACAAGGACATACAAAAGCTTTCATAAGCTACAACTAATGAGTCCTAATCTAATTTATCTATATGCACTAAGGAGATCTAGATAAGCAACAAAAAGGAGGTAAAAAAAAACTATTAAGCCTTTGAAAGGCTTCACTGCAGCTGCTGTAACAGTGCAGAAAAACAGCCCCAATGGAGCACTTTCTAGCTTATTTCCAAAGCTAACCAACAAGCCAAAAAGCTCCAACAAAAGGTACTTAAGTAAGAATTTGGAGCATCATTCACGCTTATATGAGCTTAATTTTGTGGGCTGCAAAAGGCAAATGTGGGACTTGCATGCCAAATTAACCTATCAAAATAAGCACTAAAGACTAACTAAAGGCAAAACAAATTATATCTAAACTATGGGCTATAAGGGACATAAAAAATCAGACCTGGAACTACAATGAATAAGCAAATAAACCGCTGTGAAACAAGCTATTTGGAACAGATTACTGGCAAAACACAGAACTAAGGGCAACACTAGGCTACTTTGAGACCAAACTAAAGCTATTTAAAGATTTCTAAATGCCAAATAAAGTAAAAACTGATAAACTTGGATGTCATGACACCTAGAAGAAGCAATTTAAAATATTTTTAATCCTGATTTTGACCTTAAAAGCAACTAATGAAGATGACTGACTTGGACAGATTCATGAGCTTAAGACAGATTCAGTAAAACATTTGAAACACAAAACTTGACTTGAAAACTTAAGACTATGATTAATAAAGTTCTAAAAAGAGTAACTAAAACCAATTAACTACAATCTAACTTATCCGAATGACTAGAACTAGGGAAATAAGCTCAATCCAAACACTCTTTTTGGACAGAAAAGTGGTGAAAATACTTTGAAACTGTAAAAACATTTGAGAAACACCTTTATATCATAACCAGAAGCTCAAATGAGCTTTAACAAACTTTTAACAACTCTTTTAATTTGAAGACAAGAAAAACAAAGAACATGAGAACTTAAGTCAATAATAAGAAAACTTCATGAACTTGAAAACTAGAATTAAACTGAAATTAAATTGACTTGAAAATTAAAGTTTACAAGAAAAGTAAATGACAAAAAAAATTAAAATGGAACTAGAACATGAATTTCTAGACTAAAACTAAAAACTAAATTAAAACTAACTAAAAACTCACTGCCTTATCAATGGCTACACAAGCTATTTATACTACCATCTATAAGGTCTTCTCTCTCTCTTTTCTGGTCTTCTCTGTCTTCTTTCTCTGTCGCAGGGGGTGGGGAGGTGATGGGGTTTGGTGATGACAGGGAATGGGTTGTTGAGTGTTGCAGGTTTTTTTTATGTTTGTGTTTCTGGGTTGTTTTGCAGGAAAAGGGGATGGTAGGGTGATACTATTGACCGGGTTTACGGGGTGTTTGACCGGGTTGTGGGTTTGGACTGGACTAGGTATAAAGGGGGTATTGGATCATGGGCTTAAGTAGTTAACATAGGATTTGGATTTTAGGATTAACTATGGAGCCATGGTGTATTTTAAGGACCAAAGGTGTACATTCTGAAATTCCAGGGACCACACATGTAACTTCTGAAAAGTATTCAAAGGGCTAGTCTTGTAAATCTCACATAATATAAGGACCAAAACTGCCAATCTTTCAAAGTTATTCCAAGGGTCAATCTTGCCAAGTTTCATTAGTGTAAGGACCAGAATTTATTATTTTCCAAAATTTAAACTTTCAAGGACCAAATATGTCACTTTTTGAAACTCGAGGGACTAGACTTGCCATTTATGCAAACTTTATAGTTTTTCAATCTTTTTCAATCCTTTTGCATCTGAAATATATAAAAACACATTTCAATGATATTTGTAACATTTTTATGGTCATTTGTGTGCTTTTGATCTTTTTTTGTGGGTTTAAACAAGGTAAAATATATGTGTTTTTAGACACATATCAAATCCCCCACACTAAACTATTGCTAGTCCCTAGCAATATTTTATGAAAAATTAATGGATTTCATCTCTTTACCAAAAGCCATTACTTCTGGAGTAGCCAATTGTTTCAATTCAAGTAAGAACCTTGGTACAATGATAACCAAATGATTTTGAGCAAATCATAAGCTGTAAACGGATTTGATTTGTCTTTACCAAAAGCCGTTTGCTTCTGGACTAGCCAACTCTTAGATAAAATATCTTTGGTGAGTCGATTACCAATTATGGTTTTCCAACTGCCTTTACCACAAGCCATAAACTTGCGGGCTAGCCAACTCTTCACTAATTAAAGATATGGTGAGCTGAACACCATACAATTTTTGGCAAATTGCAAGCCGTCAACGGATTTGAGATATCTTTACCAAGAGCCGTTTGCTCCTGGATTAGCCAATCCTTTTGTGGGTAAGACATGGCGGACTGATTACCATTTGCTGAGTAAGTGTAAAACACTAACTCCAAAAAAAAAATTTGGCCAAAAATGGGGGAATTGGGTGGTATAATTACATGATAAAATTCATGAGAATTCCCCCCCCCCCCCCCCACACTAGAAATGAATATTGCCCTCAATATTCAAAGTACCGGCTGTTATGCCGAAACATAGAACGTAAAAGGGAAATACTACGGCCTTTTTTTTTATTTTTTTTTTATTTTTATTTGATGTTAGAAAACTTATATACAACAGCGGGGGGCAACTCCCCCACACTAGGGTGGTACACACGGGTGAAAAACCCATGTTTAACTACTATTTTTGATTACCGAGTCGCTAGCTTGACTCGACCCCGAATTAATTTGTTCATGGGGAAGCAGAGTGGAAGAACAATCTCCATCGGACTTTCATTCAAAATGTTTGTATAAACATTGAAGTATGTGAAAGTTCCACACCGATGAGATATACACAGATCCGGCTCACAAATAATAAATGAAAATGCCAGGGTCAAAGATAGTGTCTTCATTCCCGAAGGAGTGAAGATGAAGAGAAATCACAAGATATTTGAGGAAAGGAAGAAAGATTTTGATAACAATCAAGATCCATTCTTCATCCTCAAATGTAGACATATCGGGAGGAAAGGTGAGGGTAGTATCATCAATAAGCAAACTCTTATGATAGAGTACACCTTCCTCCGAGCCAATATCATCCTCAAGATTAAAATAGAAATGATCATATTCCGGAGGAGATATGTCATGAGAGAGTTCACCGGAGAACTCTTCATGAAGAGAATCATTCACATGAAGTGAATTTGTGAACTCTTGTTCCATTGTGGGCTCATCACTATCCTCGTCAAAGATTGGATTGTTAGAAATCCAAGTGAATTCAGATTCGAATTCAAATAGAGGATTGTTGAAAATAGCTTTGAATGTTTCGGGAACAAAGTGATCAACATTCTCTATTGGACTGTTAGGGTGAGAAGTGAGTGAACGATCATTATAAAGGAGACTTTCAATTTCTCCTAGGTCGGCTTCGAAATCAAAGAGATCATCATCACTTTCCGATGAAAGTGGATTGATGTGAGCGAGTTCATCGGTGAACTCCTCAAGAAGAGGATCAGACTGTGGGAGTAATGCCTCAACATACTCGATGTTTCCATAGGAAGCACAATCGTCGCTAAGATCAGAGAAAGTTTCAAAATGATCTTTTGAACACTCAAGAGGGGAAAGAGAATCACACATATGATCAGAAGTTTCCTGTAACTCTCTCGGGATTGGGACAAGTTTCTCAACAATAGACTTTATGAATTCGTCCGATTCCTTTTCAGGAACAGTGTCAAGATGCTCATCCCCCATGTTTAGAGAGTGAGTGGGAATATCGGGTGTGATAGCAGTTGTTTAAGAATGAATCTCAACTGCTGGGATATCAACTGATGAACTTGATGAATATTTATAGAATTGAAGGATATCAAGTGTATCCTCATCATCACTGTCATCAGGAATAAAACGAAATTGAGAGCTAGATCTGGCTGCTTTTTCTTTTGCAATTGATTCCCTAATAGATTTTTCAAACGCAATTTGGGAATTTATTTTAGCAGCCTGCTCTTCAGCTAGCAATTCTTCCATGGATTTCTCATGTGAATTTTGAATGACGGGACATTGTGGGAGTGGAGATTTGTCAAAACCGGAAGGTTGACATTGATAATCATCATGAGGACCCCCACAATATACACAAGAAAAACTGGGAGCATTTCGAAATGCTGTTTTACTCAACTCCTCAGTTCTTTTCACTAACTCCAGAAGCTCAAGATAAGTGTCTTGTTGGGTTTGCTGAGGAGTTTGAGTCATTTGGCACTGTGGAGGTTGGTCGTGATATGGATAGTCGTAATTGTTACAAGGAAATGGATTCCCTGTTTGACAATCAGAGCTGAAATGGGGACCTCCACAGTTCTCACAACAAAATGATTGTTGTGACTTATTTGGTGAATAACATGGATATTGATCATTTCCAAAGTTCAGAGTGTTATCAGAGATTTGTTCATAGAAAAACGTGTCTCTGGTCTGACACTCAAATCCTTGGTGAGGACCTCCACAAAATTCACATAAGTATGTCTGAATCTCATGATGTGGTAGCTGATGAACTAAATTTGTCGTGTCATGGTAAGAATAGGGATCTTGGTTATAGACAGACCCATTTCCTGACTCTACCATGCTAAAACTGAGACAATTATCATCATTATGAGGGCCACCACACCATTGACAACCAAAATGGTGTGGATACGACATAGGAAAGAATCAAAGGTTTACAGAGGGGTTGGGATGAAGAATCAAAGATGTGAGAGGGTTAAGATGGATATTTTTGGATTTTTGGATAAACATTTTGTAAAAATAAGAAAGAAAATCTTTTTGGGTTTTTGTGTTTGTTGAAAACTGATTTTAAAATGTTTTCGGGAACCGCTTTGTTTTTATATGATAATAATAATAAGAAAATATGAACAAGGATGGTAAATATACAATGGATGTTTATTCAACAACACTGATGCTTCAAATTCGTAGAACGCAGCACACCTCCCCGGCAGCGGCGCCAAAATTTGATCGGGTCCAAACCGTCAAGTTTATTGCACAAGTCAACCACTTGTGAATGGTCAACCGTAATAAAAGTCAGACAGCTTGAGAACGCAATGCAATTAAGTCCAGGAGAGTTTATTGTTTCCCCGGGTCGTTAAGTCCCAACGAGGTGTGAACACTGTAATACAACGAATCTGTGATCGGGTGATATTGAATGGAAAAAGGGTTTGATTGATTTTACACTAAGGAAATTAAATCTAATAAAGACTTTGAAGTCATTTTAATTCTATTTTTAAAATCGATTAACGTTTAAAACCTAAAAACGTAAAACTTAAACTAAAACAAACGTAAACGTGTAAAATAAAAATGTGAAATCAGAAAACTAAAAGACTCATGAAAATGAAAATTACTTTTTAACAATTCTAATAATAAAAGAAAATTTTAAGAAAAAGAAAATTATTTTTAAAACTATTTATCTAATTATTATTAATTAAAAACTATTTTTAACTATTTAATAATACCCTAAAATATAAGAAAATATGAAATAAAGCTAGAAAAGTGAAATTATGACTTAGAAAAATCTAAAATATTATAAAAGTTATTTTAAAACTGAAAATATATTTTTTAGACTTTTTAAATAATTATTATTAATTAAAAACTAATTTAAACTAATTAAAATTAAGAAAAATAACAAATGAACAGTAAAAATTATGAGACTTTACAGGAAAATCTAAAATATTATTCTAAGCCTAGGAAAAATATAAAAAGTTAGATAAGCCCACTAATAAGCTGAATTGGGCAAATAAGCAGTTTGAATAAGCACTTGTAATAAGCTAAAAGCTAACTATAAGCTACCATAAGCTACTAAAGCCTAAATCTAACCTAAAATGAGCTAATGCAACTGATGGGAACCTAAAAAGCACAAGCTACAGAAAAAAAGCTCGAGACCATATTTCAAGTCTCAACACGCCAAACGGCCCTTATAGCCCTACTTTAAGCACTAATTAAGCTAGCTAGAAAAATTCCTAAAAATAAACTAAAATGGCCATGATGTTCACAACCAACCAAAGATCTTGTATCCCAAATTTGAGCTCAAATGGACTTATAATGAATCCGTGAAAATTCCACAAAGTTTGGCAAAAATCACGTTGCAAAAACAATAACCAAACACCCCTAAGTAATTAATTGCGTAGGAAAGAACCAATAAAAGACCCAAGGGCAGTTGGTGTTGAGGTGTCTACTGTGTGCGTGGACTTGGTTGTGCAGGAGGTCTCAGGTTCGAACCTGTATGCACCTTTTTTGGTTTTGCTTTTTATTTTCTTGATTTTCTGCTTTTGCAATTCAAACGAGTGAACAAGATAAGTTATTTGGCAAAATTTAAACTTGGAAAACTTCAAAACAAGTCATGAACAGCTGATCTACAACAGATTTGAAAAACAAACTTTGAAAATGGACTGTTTGGTACAATGGACAGTCAAGGGGTTAAAGGCTACAAGGACATACAAAAGCTTTCATAAGCTACAACTAATGAGTCCTAATCTAATTTATCTAAATGCACTAAGGAGATCTAGATAAGCAACAAAAAGGAGGTAAAAAAAAAACTATTAAGCCTTTGAAAGGCTTCACTGCAGCTGCTGTAACAGTGCAGAAAAACAGCCCCAATGGAGCACTTTCTAGCTTATTTCCAAAGCTAACCAACAAGCCAAAAAGCTCCAACAAAAGGTACTTAAGTAAGAATTTGGACCATCATTCACGCTTATATGAGCTTAATTTTGTGGGCTGCAAAAGGCAAATGTGGGACTTGCATGCCAAATTAACCTATCAAAATAAGCACTAAAGACTAACTAAAGGCAAAACAAATTATATCTAAACTATGGGCTATAAGGGACATAAAAAATCAGACCTGGAACTACAATGAATAAGCAAATAAACCGCTGTGAAACAAGCTATTTGGAACAGATTACTGGCAAAACACAGAACTAAGGGCAACACTAGGCTACTTTGAGACCAAACTAAAGCTATTTAAAGATTTCTAAATGCCAAATAAAGTAAAAACTGATAAACTTGGATGTCATGACACCTAGAAGAAGCAATTTAAAATAATTTTAATCCTGATTTTGACCTTAAAAGCAACTAATGAAGATGACTGACTTGGACAGATTCATGAGCTTAAGACAGATTCAGTAAAACATTTGAAACACAAAACTTGACTTGAAAACTTAAGACTATGATTAATAAAGTTCTAAAAAGAGTAACTAAAACCAATTAACTACAATCTAACTTATCCAAATGACTAGAACTAAGGAAATAAGCTCAATCCAAACACTCTTTTTGGACAGAAAAGTGGTGAAAATACTTTGAAACTGTAAAAACATTTGAGAAACACCTTTATATCATAACCAGAAGCTCAAATGAGCTTTAACAAACTTTTAACAACTCTTTTAATTTGAAGACAAGAAAAACAAAGAACATGAGAACTTAAGTCAATAATAAGAAAACTGCATGAACTTGAAAACTAGAATTAAACTGAAATTAAATTGACTTGAAAATTAAAGTTTACAAGAAAAGTAAATGACAAAAAAAAATTAAAATGGAACTAGAACATGAATTTCTAGACTAAAACTAAAAACTAAATTAAAACTAACTAAAAACTCACTGCCTTATCAATGGCTACACAAGCTATTTATACTACCATCTATAAGGTCTTCTCTCTCTCTTTTCTGGTCTTCTCTGTCTTCTTTCTCTGTCGCAGGGGGTGGGGAGGTGATGGGGTTTGGTGATGACAGGGAATGGGTTGTTGAGTGTTGCAGGTTTTTTTTTATGTTTGTGTTTCTGGGTTGTTTTGCAGGAAAAGGGGATGGTAGGGTGATACTATTGACCGGGTTTAAGGGGTGTTTGACCGGGTTGTGGGTTTGGACTGGACCGGGTATAAAGGGGGTATTGGATCATGGGCTTAAGTAGTTAACATAGGATTTGGATTTTAGGATTAACTATGGAGCCATGGTGTATTTTAAGGACCAAAGGTGTACATTCTGAAATTCCAGGGACCACACATGTAACTTCTGAAAAGTATTCAAAGGGATAGTCTTGTAAATCTCACATAATATAAGGACCAAAACTGCCAATCTTTCAAAGTTATTCCAAGGGTCAATCTTGCCAAGTTTCATTAGTGTAAGGACCAGAATTTATTATTTTCCAAAATTTAAACTTTCAGGGACCAAATATGTCACTTTTTGAAACTCGAGGGACTAGACTTGCCATTTATGCAAACTTTATAGTTTTTCAATCTTTTTCAATCCTTTTGCATCTGAAATATATAAAAACACATTTCAATGATATTTGTAACATTTTTATGGTCATTTGTGTGCTTTTGATCCTTTTTTGTGGGTTTAAACAAGGTAAAATATATGTGTTTTTAGACACATATCACAGACATAAGATCGTTTCCTTGTAGATCATGAATGAAACAAGTTTTCTCCCGAAAAGCAACTTCCAAATCTCCATCACAGAACTGACCTACTGAGAAAAGATTGTGACCGAGGCCTTCCACATAATAAACCCTGCTAATTTCGATGTTGCCATTGATGTAATCTCCGTAGCCTATGATAGCTGCGAAGTGATCATTCCCGAATCTGACAGTGCCTAAGAAATTTGCAACAAAGTTTGATAATAGTTTGAGATTGTCTGTCATGTGTCGGGAACATCCGCTATCAACAATCCAAAAGATGATCTGTATCACCTGCATTACACACAGACGACACAGATGGAATAGAAGTAGATGTGGAACCTGAAGAGTTAGAGGGTTCCGAAGAAATTATAGTAGAAACACACATATCAATGATTTTAGGTATCCATTTAAATCCAAGTGTATTATGTAACTATTTCTGCCATCTCCAACTAGTCTTAGCTTTGGTCTTAGTGAATGCACTAGGTCATAAGTTATTCCTAGGAGGTGAAGGGGGTTCTATGGGTACATCAATGATCATAGTTGGAACACTAGATGGTGGTTTACCTAGCACAGACTTAGAAGCATTAGTGGGCCTAGAGGTATTCCGTTTTCTATTATTCCGCTTACGATTCAAGATAGCCTTAGCAACACATTTATCATGACAACCAGAAAACATGCTTTTATGACAACCAACACAAGAGGCTTCAAACAAAACATTAAGAGTACTTAAAGATTCAGCATTCGTTACATCACTTTGTTCATTACATTTGTCAGAAGCAATATCTAAAGTGGGTGCAACTTGAGTTTTATTCAAAGTCCTAGGGTGTTCTTCTACTTCAGCATTCTTTATTGTTTTTTCTTACGGCGCAACTTCCTATTCTTCCTTGTATTGCTCCTAGGCTGTGAAGTGCGGGCGTTAGGAAAAAAGGCAACTATTCCTGTTTCAGTAGAGGGAAGCACATTAGTATCGTGTGGTTTGTCAGTAGGCATTCTAGTGTCACTTTTTATAAGTGTTACAGGTTCAAGTTTCTTAATGTTACTAAGCTTAACTTGTTCATACTTTCCTAACTTCTCTTTTAACTCAATGATAGTGTGCAAGAAATCTTGATTTTCAGAACGAAGATTTCCAGAAAAATTCATGACTTCTTTAGTGTGTGCAAGATAATGATCAAGCTCGTTTGATGCTTCATCACGAGTCTGTTTGAGTAAATCAAATATGACACCATATTTATTTTTAACTTTTGCAAGTTCTTGTTCATATTTTGAGATTTGACATTTCAAAGACGCGTTTTGATCATCCAGTTGCTCAAGTTTTGGATTAAAAGTTTTGGAATGCAACTGGTGGATTTTGTTTTGCAAAGCAAGTTCACGATTTTGACAATCTTTTTGACACCATTGAAGATGACATTTTGCATTTGAAAGTTCGTTTAACAATCGTTCATTTTCAACTTTTAAAGACTTGATTTGTGACACAGTATCATTATTCTCAACAATTTCAACAGAATCAACAGAATCAGCAGAGATATAATCAAATGCATATGCAAAAGAATGTAATAACACAACATTATGGATATCAGCACATATAACATCTTCCAAGAGTCGATCAACATCTTTTCGTAACATTTTATTTTTACGTTTTGTATTTGAAATAGATGTTTCTGTTTTCTAGAAAACTATTTTCATCAGTCCAAGTTCCTTATGAAATTCCATTTCCCAATACAATGCACAATTTTTCAAATTTTGAACATGGGGTAAAATTCTTTTCTGAAAAATATCTCTTTGTTCTCGTGCCTGAGGCAATTGAAAATGTTCAACTTTTATTTCAGAATGAAATTCAATCTCATGTTCTAAAAGTTTGATGTCAGATATGAAAGTGTCAAAATATCTAAGAATTTGACGACTTTCGTGTATTGATTTTACTTCACTGAGTGAAGGTAAAGGACCATTAATTTATGCAGAATTGGGTTGGGGATTAACATTAGAAGACTCAGAAATAGGTGTTATAACCCAAGGTGTGTTAGAAGTATCCTTTTGTGCGACGAAAGTGACGGCTTTTGAATAGTTAAAAGGTTTGTTATAAATGACATTTTCCATTTTTGACCGACTCTCGTCATCTGCATCAAATTCCTCTTGGCGATTATATTCAACAACACTCATAATGGAATCATCAATTCTATGTTCTGCACTTTAAACTTCCGGATTTGGTTTGAATGCTCTATTAGAAAACTTTGGTTTGTAATCAGCAAGATTCGGTCCATATCCATTTGGATTTGGTTTAAAAGTAAACTTTTGAATAGTTGTGATTGACTCACCATGTTTATAAACAACATTTCTAAACTCTTTGATTTTGTTTTGTAAGTCGACAATTTCTTCAAGATAGTCATCTATTTTTTTTTTGAATGCTTTTTGTACTCAGAGAACTGTTTTTGACAAGTTAACAACTCAGACTTAGCTTTTTGAGTTTCCAAAGTGAGAGCGTTAAGTTGTTGTTTATGATCATGTTTCAGTTGTTCTATTTGAAATAACAAAGCATTCTTGGATGCGGCTAGATCACGTATCTGTCATTCTAATGGTTTTTCATTTTGGTAAGATTTAGCAAAAGCGACTTCAAAACCTTGTTCACGTTTTTCTTGAGTTTTAAAAACGTTGAGTTGCCTTTTTAAGCATTCAATATCCCTGGTTAACAGTGCATTTCTATTTTTTAATTGATGATTGAGTTAACAACATTGTTCCATTCGGGATCGTTGGTCATTAAGTAAGAGGTCAATATCTGGATTAGGCAAAGGTTCAGCGTGTTCAACGTGAGTCTCAACATGATCATTATTCAGATCCTCAAGTATAACCACGAAGTCAACTTGATTATCAATGGTAACCATAAGGTCATCTTGATCGTCAAATGTAACTACTGGATCTAGTTGAGAATCATCAGAATGAGATGTGGACGGCTCATGTTGAACATTCTGAGCCTCATCGGATTCAGATGTTGACTGAGATATTAGATCAGTGATGAATATGGTTTGATCCGGTACCTGAGACAAGCCGTCAGTGTCATACACTGGGCCTGTGTCGCTCATGTGGAGTTCGTGCATGTTTGCCATCAACATAACTGCTGCATTAGCCTGCAAGTCCTCCATATCATCATCAGAATCTGCATTTGCCATGAAGCTCTGTTCCTTGTTTGTAAGAGTTCCACCAGCTTCATCCTTAAGAGCCAAGAGTAATGCCTACTTGTGATAAGCGCTACCTCTCGTCCTCGGCTTTGGGCATGCATTAGCCAGATGACCCTTCTCTTTACAATTATAACAACGAAGACCATTAATCCCATTCTGAGCATTTCACTGTTCAACCACTTGATCCCTTTGTTGTTGTGGAGCAACCATGTTATTTCTTCCCATTGGATTAAACCCTTGACCACCGCCCATCTGACGAACATTACCACGATTCTGAACTTCCACACGTCCATTGTTAACAACAGCCTGATTCCTTGTGTTTGAAGAGGTACGAATGCGATTGTTGGATTTGTTTGAGTATCGGCCGAAGGCTCTAGCAATCATGACAAACCCTCGCTGCAATGCATCGAAAGCTTCTTTATCCTCATTAGATTCATTGTAAAGTGCTTGATCAATTTTGTTGTTGTATGAAACCAATTGAGTTTCTTGAGATTGGTGTTGTGACTGATCATATGGTGTAATTGTTGCAGTTGGTTGAGCAGCGGGTTTTGGAGGATTTGTGAATACAGCTTGTAAGGTCGGGAATTGAGGATAACAAGCTTGAGCCCACAAAGCTAGTTGTTGATTATCCGGAAGGGAAGGTGTGACGGGGAGTCCACGGATAACCCTTTCTTTGTCAACTTCTTTTTGGTGGGGCTTCAAATAGTCGTACAACAATCCATATGTAGCATGATGAAGATTCTTTGCTTGATGGATGAAAATGACATACTTTTCCCAATCAGGACCAAGGCTACTTAGGAACTTAGTGTTGACTGCAATTCTTGGCATGATGATGTTATGTTTTTCCAAGTCATTGATGATGTCTGAGAATCGATGATGATAAGACTCTAATGTCCCTCCTGGTTCAATCATGAAGTGTTCATAAGCCAAGTAAATTTTGTATTCCATGTCCTCTTGATTGAGTTCAGTGCCTTCCATGAGAAGATGAATGTGTTCCCACATTGCTTTACCAGTCTTTTGAGCATCAACACTTCGAAGGATCGGATTGGGTAATCCCAAAAGGATGTATTGCATTGCTAGTTCATCGACTTCAAAATGTAGAAGTTCATTAGCAGTGAGGTCAGTAAGACTTGCAATGTTGGTGACGTTACCTCTTGGTGGATTGGCATTTGGATCTCCGGGTGTAACGACAGTAGGCATCTGAAATGGATCTTCCAGGATGACCGTCTTTAAGAACTTTCCATGTGGATTCTTTAGATCACAAAACCTAAAGAACCTAATCACCCATTGATCGTAATTTTTGGGAGTGAGCATTGGAGGTCTATCAAGTGATCCAACCTCATGAATGGATTGTTGTCTACTTAAAGCTTCACACATCTTTGCAAACCAAGATGGTTCCTTCATAGTATTCCTGGATGGATGTTGATTGTTAAAGTTTGTGTAAGGTTGTACTTGAAGACTAGGTGGTGGTTGAAACATTTGTGGTTGAATTGCTCCTGGAGTAAATTGTTGTTGATAAACTTGTTGTTGTAGATTGAATTGTTGTTGTTGTGGACTGAGTTGTTGCTGTTGTTGTTGAGGATACACATGAGGAAAGTAGTTAGAGTATGGTGGTTGAGACATCTTGAAAACTTGTGTTGTAAAATGGATCGTTGTAGTCGAATGAAAGTTTGTTGATGAAGAGTCCTTATGCGTAGAAACCAAGCTTAGGCAAAGAAACCTTATGCGTAGGAAAAAAAACCAGCTTAGGCAAAGAAACCTTATGCGTAAAAACACCAACGTACGCGTAAGAAGTAAACTTACGCGTAGGATTAGCTTACGCGTAGGGTTGATGAAACCTTAGCTTATGCGTAAACCAAAGGCTTAGTAGTAGAATGCTTATGCGTAAGACAAATCTTAGGCGTAAATCAAACCTTAGGCGTAAAGATTCTACACGTAAGTTTTAGCTTAGGCGTAAAACTAGGGTTTTGCCCAAAAATCCTTTACACTTGTTCCAGTGCAAAAGATATCCAAATTCGAAGTGTTTTCAGGCTTATCCAAGCAAGAAAACACTAAGTAAACCAAGAACACTGAAGATCAAACCTTATGAAGCTTACGCGTAACTTTAGGGTTTTCTTATGCGTAGGAAATGACAATTTTTACCAAAAATTGATTTTAAGCATAAAGATGTTTCTAAACCAGATTTTTGTGATGAAAAAGGTTCAATATCACCAAAATAACACAAAAGTGTGAAACTTGATGATCCAACACACGTTATCACCTTACGCGTAGAACAAGCTACATGATTAAAACCAAACTTAAAAACCTAGAAATACAGGTAAAGTTTGAAACTTTTTGCCAAAAACAGAAACTTTATCACAAAATAACCTTGAAAGGACAAGAATCTTGAGTTTTAAAGTGAAAAAATTAAAGCTTTTAGCGTATGAAAGATTTGAGACCGAGCCTTACGCGTATAACATAAAACTTCAAAAAAAAAAAACCAAACAAAACGTTTCACCCAACTATTTGGCGAATGATACCACTGTCAGGATCCCATTTATGTAACACAAGCATCAATATGAAGAAATGAGATGAAGAGAGATCGGTTGAACAAATACAAACACACACGAATAGAAATAAGGAATTTTTATGCGTAGAAAGTGAAAGTAAATGAACAACCAACCTTCAAGAGAAGGTTTACATGAGGTATTTATAGGAGGAAACTAGGTCAACACACCAAGTTCCCATCCTTTTCTTATAGGGCTTGGCATAGGCTCATGGGCTTTCTACATGAGCCTAGCCTTGATTACTAACATAAAAGCCTTAATTAAGCTAACTATTACATATTAATTACTAATACTTGAATTCTAGTTTAGGAGTGATTCCAACATAAGTCATATTATCATCCTACAAATTAAAAACAACCAAATTGTATCGTACATCAAAGTTATTGTCTTGTTCCAAACACTCTTTCAAATGAACCTCACTTATCCAACTTCTTGTAGATCTTATTCATCATCCTACCAAGGCACTTGAACATCCCCTTGGTTTGCTTGAACTCTGCCGATTCATTCTCAATCTCGGGGAGAGATGCATAGTACTCTTGAGGTGGAAGGAGAGAATTTGGAAGACCGTCCTCAGAGGTATTTGATGATGATGATGATGGAGTTGGAGGTTTTTCCCTTTTGCCTTTAGTCTTAGCCACTCACTCGTCACTCAAGGGCACAAAAATGTGAGGGATGAGAGCATAGTCAAGCTTCAACCCTTTTGGACTTGGTAGAATGGGTGCAAAGGCTCTATAGAGATGGGTGAGAAGCATACCGTAAGGAAGAGCGACCGATCCTTGAGTTGGAATGTCAATCATTCTCCTAGAAATGTAGTAGGCTAAATTGAATGGTTGACGGGTGGACAAGTTTTAGAGCATGTGACAAAGGCAAGCATTGATATGGTCCCTATTTCCTATAGTGCTAATGACATTAGCTCTAAGGAGTTCCTCCCATTTCTTAAATTCGGGCTTAAGTTCATTGAGCTCCATTCCATATGGATCTCGGTTTACCTTCTTTCCTTTTCGGGTGACACGGGTTGGAGCGGCCCTTTCATTAAAAAGGTGCTCACAGATGACATCCTTATCCGCTAAAGGAGTTTGGTAGGGGAGAGAGCGGTCATGATTGCATCAAGGATAGTGAGTGACCACTTATCCAAGTAGACATATGTACCTTGGTTGGAAATTCCTAGCACTTGAGCAAATTGGCTTAAGGAGATGGAGTAGTCGTTTTGATTGATCCTAAACCTAAGACCAAATTCATCATCCTCATCAATGAAGGCTGTAACACTAGCATAGAATTCTAACACGAACCTAGGGCAAATGGGTTCATCGATGTCAAGGAGACAATCAAAGTGAATGGTGGCTAGTTCTTGACGGAGATTGGTTTCGTCAACAAAGGAGGAGTGAATGGTTCTACTCTCATGGAAGTACCTTTGCTCTAGACTCTTAAAAATTTCAACTTGTTCTTTAGAGAGGCCCTTAGTTTTGTGATGTTTGGGAATGTAGCTAAGAGTATCCTTGTGATCATAGAATCTTGTGGCTACCATGGTTATTCCTATGAGCAAGAATTTACATGTTAATAATGAGAACAAACTTAGCGTTTTGGTTATAGTGTGTGCCTATATGAAAATGATTTGGAGTTGCGGTTATCTCGACTCATTTTATGCATAAAATGGTTTTTAGTGGGGGTGTTTGGCAAAAGGCATGAGATAACCCAAACGCTCATAATTCAATGTGGCTTCATTTGAATATACCCAGGAATACATATTAGTTATGCATTACCTTTAGTATTCAAGAGCATGCAAGTGATGAAAATTTTATGTTTCTATTTGTATTAACAATGAAAAATTGTTTTCCTACAAGTGAGAAGCTTTTCAAATTTTTTGACATGGGGTGTTTGGTTATTTTGAATAAGGCCTTATAGTCATTATCATTTGATTAGTGGGAAACATGATTTGTTTATGCAATATGACAATGTAGTACCTAATTTCAATGACTAGTTATGGAATTTGCCAATTGAATCCATGTTTTGTACAAGAATATACATAATCCCCATGTAATGAATTTGTGCACAAATTGGAATCCTAGACTCAGAATTAAGAGATGAAATGTAGTTAGGATACTTACAATGATGTTATCTTCAATGATTAGTGGGTGAGAAAATGTCAACAATGAGTTAGGTCTAATGTTTACACGTTTTGGAAAAGTAGGTTGTGTTAGGAATTAGAAATTCCCAGTATTAAAGAGTCGATCACCTCAAGTATATGTAATCGTTAGAAAGCTCGTAGTCGTAGTTCTTTTAAGTTAAGTAGTTATTTAGTTAAGTAACACCGTGGAGGACGGACGGGTCTTTACCCACTGTATGCCTGATCCACAGCCCAAAGTGTGGCGATTTGTGTAAGACTATAAATACTCTCTACCTTCCAAGGTAGAGAGTTGGAGCTCATAATAATATCTTTTACTTTCTCTCACTAAGTTCCCTAAACCTCTAACTTTCTCTCTCTAGAATTCCATCTATATGCTACTTTGTGTTATGGTTTGATGTGTATGTGAAAAGTTATATCTTACAATTGGTATCAAGAGCCATGGTTGGATCATATCTTACACATCTTTGGATTTATTGTAGTTTTTAGGTGGTTTTTAAGTTTGAAAAAGTTTAGTGGTTTTTGCATCATTTGGTTGATCTCTCGTGTTAAAGTTTGAATTTTGTTGGTACTTTTGTGTTTAGAATCATCAAAAGTGTTTAGGTTTTCATTTGGTAAGCTTGAATCATCTTGGTTGGGTTGTTTTTGGATTGAAAAGTGATGTTTATATGGTTTTTCATGGTAGCGAGTTAGTTCACGGATAAGTTTTCTTCTTAGCGACTTGCTTCACAAAATTGTAGCGAGTTACAGTGTTAAATCTAGCGAGTTAGATCTAGCGACTTAAAGTACAAGTAGTGGACTCTCCACTACAGGTAGCGACTTGTGATAGCGATTTGGTCTGCAGCGAGTTGCTCTTTAGCAACTTGCAGTGTTGGCGACTTGAGTAGCGAATTACTGCTGAATTTTTGCTAGCGACTTGAGTGTTAGCGAGTTACTACTTAGCGACTTGTTTTTCTGTTAGCGACTTGGGATTCTAGCGACTTGGCTGTCTAGCGAATTAATTGGTAGCGACTTAGTGCAATTGTTTCTAGCGACTTAGAGCTTTATCATCTAGCGACTTGAGTGGTTGTTTACGGTTTTCTCTTGATTTAGTAAAATCCCGTGAAAGAATCTATTTCCCGGTTTAATCATTGAGTTATAAAATCCCGTATAATCTGTTAACATGTCTACCAACGTCCCTACTGTCATCTCCACTGTTGCCGAGGATGTACAAGCAGCTGGTTCAGATACTCGTCCACCCATGCTTGACAGAACTGATTACGACTCTTGGGCTCAACGAATCAGACTGTATTGCCTTGGAAAGGAAAATGGTGTCAACATTCTCAAATCCATTGATGAAGGACCATATCGAGTTGAAACGACTAGAGACATACTTGATACTAATGAAGATGGTACTCCTATTTACGGAATGGACAGACCTAAGATGTATGATGAGCTTGATGATAAGGAGAAAAAGAGATTTGATGCAGATATCAGGGCTTCAAACATTGTTCTTCAAGGTCTTCCTAAAGACATCTACAAGCTGATCAATCATAACACTGAAGCAAAGGCAGTTTGGGATAATGTTAAGATGCTTCTCTCAGGTTCAGAATTAACTATGGAAGACAGAGAATCTCAACTCTATGACGAATTTGAGCACTTCAAGATGAAACCCGATGAGAGTGTCTATGAGTACTATGTGAGATTTCATAAGTTAGTTAATGACATGAGGAACATCAGAATGACTATGCCTAACATTCAGTTGAATTCAAAATTTGTGAACAACATGAATCCCGAATGGCACAAGTTTGTTACCGCTGTGAAGCTTACTAAAGGATTGAAGAACACAAACTATGAGCAACTCTATGCCTTCCTCCTTCAGAATGAGAGACATGCCATGTTTGAAAAATTGATTCTCAATCAGTTCAAAACCAACCAGGGAGAGACAAGTTCGTCTAATGACTCAACAGCTTTCTACTCAAACATTGGAATCACAACCAAAGCATCACAAGTCATACCCTTGGGTAATGGTAATCACAAACTCATTCCTGATCCTATGTTCAAACAAGCTGATGCTGATGCACGCGTGGATAACATCGTTAATCAACTAGCTCTACTCATTAGTCAAAACATGAATTCTCTCCCACAAACCAACAACAACCTTCGAACTGCATCTAACCCACATAATCAAGCCACTGTTAAAGATGGAAGGATCGTGGTGCAACCAGTTCAGGAAAGACAGTATGATCTGGGAAGAGGTGGAGCTGGGAGAGGTTATGTTGGAAACCAGAATCGAGGAAGAAATGGTAACCAAGGTCAACCTAAGCCAATCAAATGCTACAACTGTGGTGGTGAAGGTCACATTGCAAGGAACTGCACATCTCCAAAGCGTCCTCAGAATGCTGATTACTTCAGAGATAAGATGTTGCTGGCACAAGCTCAGGACAATGGTGCTGCGTTGGATGAAGAGGAATTGCTGTTTCTTGCTGAGGGCAATGCAAAGACCTATGATGCAGATGTGGATGAGCAGCCTATTCAGGAGATAGGTCACAATCATCAGAATGCCTTTCAAGTCGCTGACTGTGATGCTTACGACTCTGATGTAGATGATGGACCTACTGCACACACAATCTTTATGGCTAGCATCTCTCCAATGGTTTCTCCCAAGATCTCTTCCTCACCACAAGCTGGCACATCCAAGGACAAACTCATCTCTGAGGTATTAAAACTATACGATGATGCTGATGTGCAACAGATGCATGACAAAGTACAACCAACTGAAACTTTTGAATCAAATATTGAAAATATGGGTAATATCAATATTGTCCCATACGATCAATACGTGAAACAAAGTGAAAGTGAAATTGTACCAAGTGATGCATCTTCTGCAGTCAACAATGACTATGTCTTTGATGAATACACTGCATGTGCTCCTAATGATTCCATAATTTCTGAACTAAATGCCTATAAGGAACGTGTTGCTATTTATGAACAACGGGCAAAATTTGAGTTGACCACTCGTGAGCAGGAAATGGATGTCCAAGTGAGTACAGTAATTAGAAAAAGTAAGTTTAGAGAAGAAGTATTGAAACAAGAATTAAATTCCTTGCAAGAAAAACTTTCTAAAACAGCTAAGCAAAAACAAGAACTTCAAGAAAATGTGAAAATGCTTAAGCAAGAATTTAATGCAAAGGAATCAAAACTCTTGAGAGATTTTTCTAATCTGAAAACTTTGAAAAACAAACTTGAAAACAAGTTGTATTTACAAGGAAACACCATTCAGACTGCTCACATGATCACTAAGCATAGAGTTCTAAGCGATAAGCATAGCGTTCCCCTTGTAGAGGAACCAAATCCAGAGGTAATTAAAAAGGCTAGAAATGCTCATAAGGTAATTTATGATGGTAATGAAGTCCTTAAACCTAGGCAGAAACCTAGTTGCGTTGAGTGCACTGAGGAAGATAAGATATTAAATGAAATCACTAGGGAAAAGATGAATAAGAAGCAAAATGATCCCAAATGCAAAGAGAAAAACATAATCTTCTCTCCTCATGATTACAAGAAGGAAAACTGGATTTCCTTGAACAAGTTTAAGCCTCAGACTTTGTTGACTCCCGAACAAGTCTTCTGGAAAATGGATTTAGATAAGCAGAAAGCTGAAAATATTGTAGAAACAAACCCTCCCCTTCAGAAAATGCCTAGAGCAACTGTGTATCCTCCTAATACACCTATGCATCTTGTACCTAGAACAATTGCCACTAAAAGCACGACATTAATTAGCCAATACGTTATATTCCAACTATTTGTTGATTTTGAGAAAACTTGTAAGAAAAGGATCACTCCCACTGGTATAACTGAAGGTGAAAGAGGTTTTGAACAAATGAAAGAATGTTATTTAACTGAGGTCATGCCATTCTTTAAACTTCTAAAAGATCACTTTGAGAGTCTTAAAAAAGGGGTAGAAGCTGATATTAAGGGTATGGAAAAGGAATTTGATGCAATGGTTGCTGAAGTTAGTGATTATGAGCGTGTACTAAAATATAATGAGATTGAGAGAAAGAACTTGCATACACTAAATGAGAATCTTATTACTGAATGTGTTGCGCAAGATGTGTTTTTCACTGCTTCAAATTGCTCTATTAATGCTTCCAAATTTCATGAACTATCTGTGGCCCTGAAAGTCTCCCATGATCGTGTCATTGAGCTTGAAAAAACTAATTCTAAACTAAATGAGAAAATTGAACTGGATGATCATGACAATTTGGTTAAACATTTTTCTAAACTAGAAGTTGAGTATTTTAATCTACAACTAAAATATCAACATCTCAAAGAAAATGTCAAAACTTCAAATATCAAGACATCTTCAGATGCTCCAGAGTTTGATGCAGTTTTTCAAATTAACAAACGAGATGAACTGATTCATGCTCAGTGTAACACGATCAGAAAATTGAAAGAACAAATCTCTCAATTAAAGGGTCAAACGAACAATATGACAGGCTCCCAAATGCCTCCTCCTTTAGATTCTCAGAATTCTCAAACGTTTCATCTTCAAAATCTAGTAAATGCTTTACAAAAGGAAAACGAAAGTTTTCTAGAAGAAAATGAAAAGGTTAAACGTCATTTCAATGAGTTGTTTGAATCAATTAAAGTCACTCGTAACAAAAACAACCAACAAATAACTTCATTGCAAAAGGAAATTGAGAATCTGAAGAGTCAGGTAAAAGGGAAAATGCCAATGTTCAATGAGGAAAATGTTGTATCAAAGGGTCACTCTAGTAATAAATATGCTTTACCTGTGACATATGTCCCCCCTCACCTAAGGAACAACAAACTTGCCATTCAAACATATTTCTCATCCCTTAAGGAGTGCTTAGAATGCCTGCGTGAGATTGTTGAAGAGGATAAGCTAGAGAAACCTCATGATAATGCAATTGGACATGCATGCTTATATGCCAAACGATCTCAAGAAATCTTAGAATGTTTGATCTCAATATGCCCAAAGACATTAGGTGAGAGAGTTAACCCTTTGATTCCATGCTCAATGCCTAAGGCCAAACATGATATACACTCAATTCCCAATGGTTTGAATGTGAGGAGTAGTGTACCATTGAGTAGTTCAGATTCTAGATCTGTCAATGCTAGGAAAGAGAACTCAAATGTACCTTCTAGGAGTACTAATCTCAGTACATCTAGCTTTAAGAAAGTGAACCATAGTGCACCTGCATGTAGTTCAGATCCCAGCACATCTAAACAGGTGGTGCAAAGAGTAGTAAAACAAACTAATGTTCCCATTCCCTCTACAGGAGTAATCAGTGAAACTAAAGGGAGCAGGTCAAAGTCTCAAGACAATACAAGGAATGATAGGACCTCTCAAGCTATGAATGTGCACTGGAAGAGAGTAGAAGAACAATCTAGGAACCTTAAGTTTGAATCGAATAAAACGAATCGTGTTGATTCTAGTATTAGCCATAGGCGTACTGTAATTAATTCGAATTCTGATACTATTTGCAAACCTTGTACTGATGATTGCTTGAATTCTGTTTCTAATCTTGGATGTGATGTTAATGTTCTGCCTAATGATGTTAATTGCCTAGTTAATCTTGTTAATGCTAAAATTCATGCTAAAAAGGCTAAAAGGCAAAAGCGAAAGAGAGTTAGAAAACAATGGAAACCCACAGGAAGAACATTCAGCAAAATAGGCTTTTATTGGATACCTGTTGGTCATAAGACTAATCAGATAATGCCCACTAGAAAATGGATGCCTACTGGTAGAACTATTCCCTTAAGAAGTGGTCACACTGTAAATAGGGCTAATATAGACACTAGTATTGCATCTATTCACAATGATTCCATTACCTCACTGTCTGATATGAATGCTTCAATTTCTGATGTGGGTGGTCCAACTGTTGCTACTAACCAAATGGAACCCATTCTTGCATGGGGATCCCAATTATCCAGTTATCCATTCTTGTCTGTGTTCAACTGCAGATCGTTCAAATCGTTCTGTGGTACCTGGACTCAGGTTGTTCCAAGCATATGACTGGAGACCGGTCACGGCTCATGAACTTCGTGAGCAAATTCATCGGGACTGTTAGATTTGGTAATGATCATTTTGGTGCTATTATGGGTTATGGAGATTATGTTGTTGGTGATAGTGTCATCTCCAGAGTGTATTATGTGGAAGGTTTAGGTCATAATCTGTTCTCTGTTGGTCAATTCTGTGACTCTGATCTAGAAGTAGCCTTCAGAAAACATACCTGCTTTGTTAGAGATCTTAATGGTAAGGAACTGTTGAAAGGAACTCGTGGCTCAAACCTTTACACCATCTCTATCGATGACATGATGAGAGCCTCACCAATCTGCTTGTTATCTAAGGCTTCAAAAACAAAGTCATGGTTATGGCATCGTCGTCTCAATCACTTGAACTTCGGCACCATCAACGATCTTTCCAGAAAGGACCTAGTTGTAGGTTTACCTAGACTAAAGTATGAAAAGGATCATCTTTGTTCAGCATGTCAATTGGGAAAAAGCAAGAAGTATGTCCATAAACCCAAACCTACTAACTCTGTCACAGAAGTTCTTCATATGATTCATATGGATTTATGTGGACCAATAAGGGTGCAGAATATCTTTGGGAAGAAATATGTGTTAGTTGTGGTTGATGATTATTCTAGATTCACCTGGGTCAAGTTCTTAAGGACAAAGGATGAAACTCCTGATATCATCATCAAACTCATCAAACAGCTGCAGGTTAGACTAAACAAAACTGTCAGAATTATCAGAACAGACAATGGAACTGAGTTTGTCAACAAAAAACTTAGTGAATTCTATGAAAGCATTGGAATCAGCCATCAAAGAAGTGTTCCACGAACCCCTCAACAGAACGGTGTAGTTGAAAGACGAAATCGTACTCTTGTTGAAGCTGCTAGAACAATGCTGATCTACTCAAAGGTTCCAATGTTTCTCTGGGCTGAAGCAATTGCCACTGCATGCTACACACAAAATCGTTCCCTGATTCACACCATTCATGGAAAAACTCCATATGAACTTGTCCACAACAGAAAAACTAATCTATCTTTCCTTCGTGTGTTTGGTGCCTTGTGCTATCCAACTAATGAGGGTCAAGACTTGGGCAAACTTAGAGCTAAAGTTGACATTGGAGTATTTGTAGGATATGCACCAAACAAAAGGGGATACCGAATCTACAACAAAAGAACCCGAAATATCATGGAAACAATTCACGTTACGTTTGATGAGCTGACCGGTCAAATGGCTCCTGGACACTCCAGCTCAGGACCCGCACTTCAAAATAGTCCTATTGGTTCATCCCTTGTTCCAAACTCCTCTCAAGAAACACCATATGTACCTCCATCTGAAGATGATGTAAAGAAATTGTTTGATCCAATGTTTGATGAACTGTATCAGTCTACTACTAATGAGGTGCTGATCCCTACAACAGAGGATGCTCATATTCCAGTGAATGAAGTCAATCCATCAGTTTCAACATCTGTAAGTCAAGAAGCACCTGCTGCTGATCCTTCAGTCTCATCAACAAATCATCATTCTTCAAATGTACATCATGGAAATGTTTCTGGCATCAATGATGAAGTTAATCCCTTTGCGACTCCTGAAGATGCTCCATTTGAAAACATATTTGCTACTCCTGAATCATCATCAGAACCATCTTCTTCAGGAGACATCGACTCAGCTACCTCAGTTCCTCAACAAATGCCACATGAACACCTCAGAAATGGACTCACGATCATCCATTAGACAACATCATTGGAAATCCCTCTCGCCCTGTATCAACCCGGAAGCAACTCGCAACCGATGCCTTATGGTGCTTCTTTAACTCCGTACTATCTAAGATCGAACCAAAAGATGTTAAAACTGCTATGAATGAAGATAGCTGGTTCAATGCTATGCAAGATGAAATTCATGAGTTTGATCGTCTTGATGTATGGGAGTTAGTACCTGCTCCGGACTGTGCTATGATTATAGCTCTAAAATGGATCTTCAAAGTAAAACTTGATGAGCATGGTGATGTGTTGAAGAACAAGGCTCGATTAGTTGCTAAAGGATATCGTCAAGAGGAGGGTATAGACTTTGAAGAATCTTTTGCTCCAGTTGCTCGAATCGAGGCAATCAGAATCTTTTTGGCTAATGCTGCTAGTAAGAACATGGTGGTATATCAGATGGATGTAAAGACGGCATTTCTGAACGGAGATCTTAAGGAAGTTGTCTACGTCAGCCAACCTGAAGGATTCGTGAACCAAGAGCATCCTACTCACGTTTATCGTTTGAAGAAGGCTCTTTACGGTTTAAAGCAAGCTCCAAGGGCATGGTATGATACACTGTCAAAGTTTCTTCTATCAACCGGATTCATCAAAGGAGCAGTTGATCCTACATTGTTCACCAGGAAGTCAAGCAAACATTTGATTCATGTTCAAATTTATGTTGATGATATTATCTTTGCCTCGACTGACCCAATGGAATGTGATCGTTTTTCAAATGAAATGAGTTCAAAGTTTCAAATGTCAATGATGGGACAAATGTCATTTTTCTTGGGATTACAAATTTCTCAAAGTCCCGGAGGCATTTTCATAAATCAATCTAAATATGCAACAGAGATTTTAAAGAAATTTGGATTTGATTCATGTGACCCTGTTGACACCCCCATGATTGACCGAACCAAACTAGATGAGGACCTCTCAGGGATCATGATTGACCAAACGAAATATAGGAGTATGATTGGATCCCTGATGTATCTCACTGCTAGTAGACCAGACATCTTGTTCTCTGTGTGCATGTGTGCGAGATACCAGGCTAAGCCTACTAAAAAGCACCTTGAAGCAGTTAAACGGGTCTTTCGGTATCTCCAAGGAACCATCAATATGGGACTATGGTACCCGAAGGACACCGGTATGTCACTAACGGCCTATGCAGATGCTGATCATGCAGGTTGTCAAGATACACGTCGAAGTACGTCTGGAGGTGCTCAGTTTTTGGGTGATAAGCTTGTGAGCTGGTCTTCAAAGAAGCAAATGAGTACTTCTATTTCCTCTACAGAGGCTGAATACATAGCCATGTCATCTTGTTGTGCTCAAATCTTATGGATGAGATCTCAATTATCTGACTATGGCTTTGAATCCAACAAAATCCCTCTGTACTGTGATAATAAAAGTGCTATTGCTCTCTCATGCAACAACGTTCAACACTCAAGAGCAAAGCATATCGACATTCGACATCATTTCATCAGGGATCAAGTGGAAAAAGGTGTGGTGGAACTATATTTTGTGAGGTCTGAATATCAGTTAGCGGACATCTTCACCAAAGCTCTTCCAAGAGAACGTTTTGAGTTTATTCTTCCACGTCTTGGTTTGAAAAGCCTTCAACCAGAAACTCTCAAACGCCTTCAGGAGGAAGACGAAGAGTAAAGGTCTTTCTTCATCTATCTCTTGTAAATATTTATTTGAAAAACAAAATACAAAATTATAAAACTTTCAAAATCCATAAAAATCTGAAAAATTCGAAAAATCTTCAAAAAATATTGTCATTTTTGTCATGTTTCTTTCCGGTTCGATAATATCTAAGGTCTTTGTGCTGTCATTCAAAGAATGACACGGGACTTTAGATGTTGTTCGAATTTTTATATATAAAAAAAAAAAAAAAAAAAAAAAAAAAAAAAAAAAAAAAAAATTGGGAGAAAGAGAAACGATGGTTTATTGTCATCTTCAGGCAATAACCCAGTTTTAAAGAAAGAACAGAGCCATGTTTTACCATGTTTTCAAATCCTATGCTCTGATTCTATAAACTCCTATCTGCTGAAAACTAAATGCTTTGAAAAATAACTCAATCTCTATTTTTGATAATCATCAGGACTTATTTGTCAAAATCTCTATCTCTCAATCAAAAACCTACGTCATTGATTGAGGGGGAGAATGATTTCAATTAAATTAAAAAGTTATTTGGCATTAAATTGTTTTCAAAAGATATACATGCATGTTTTTATAAATGGAGTTTAAAGTCTTAAAATCCGATCCTTATCAGTTCAAACGCTTTCACAATCAAGTCACAATTCTCCCTAAAAGCTTTCAAAATCAATTTAAATCTATACGAGATCACAAATCTCAAATGATTTGATAATTGTGATCGGGGGAGAATGTGTGATTTAAATTAGATTTAAACTGATATTAAGGTAAATGGTTTCACATGAATGAACATGCTATCCCTCCCACATGTGACAAACGATTTCAATTTTTCAATGCACATGTTGAGGGGGAGCACCTATCTTAAACCTATGATTTGAAACGTGATCATTTATCCCAATGTGCAGGTTCCCTCTAGTATGTGCAAAACTTTTTTCAAACCTCAAGGCACATATTGAGGGGGAGCAAAATTTATGGAAACTTCATCCTTCCCGGAAATGTTATACCCACTTGATCTGTTGAGGGAAGTGATGTTGATATCTTTTAGAAAATTGTAATCAAAGAAGTTAATTCTTTCTCTTGCCTCCATGTGCTTAACATTTCTCAAATACTTGATGCACATGTTGAGGGGGAGTTCTCGTTCTAAAAATATCAAAAACAATTCAGGTACAAAATGCTTTGATAATATATCACAAGTATCTGAATTGATTTTCAAATGGTTTTCAATTGGATCCAATGGCAGATGAACAATACCAAATTGACCGACCAACTTTACTTTATGTACGGTGATATAAGGATGATAAGGTTAGGTATTGGTTCCCATGATCCGCCAGAACCGGAGGGATCTACCCAGGGACAATCCACTAGTTAGTGTAGAAGTCCTTAGGTATGATGATAAAAGGAGAAAAGTGAGATATGGGAAGAGTGCAGACTAAGACTGAGCTAGTACTGGAATAAACCCAACAAGGTAATAGCTATGAAGTCTCGGTAAGCACTGAAGGGGTTGAAGAATTAAAAAGAATTGAATGAAAATAGGGTGAAAACAAATAGCCCTCCATTAATTCAACCTTAGGGCAGAAACCGGGTTCACTTCATATGCTACTGATGGTAACATCGGTATTGAAGACAAGACGTCATGGACCCAGTGACGCACTGCACTTCAACTTTCCAAACCACTCAAGTTCCTCTTAAAAGGGCTTGTTTCATTCTCACGGGGAACCGACATTATCTATCGACTTTCTCTTAGAGATGGTTGATATTGAAGAAGGAGACCCTCTCCCTAGTCTCCGTTATAGGATCCAAATATGCACAAATTGAGTCTAGAGCCACGAGATCATCAATAAATCTCATTAGGACACTTTCAATGAAGACTCTCTGTTTCACACAATGTGGAAAGAGAGATTATATCTTGAGTCCTACGCATTATCCTTGTGGTATTGCCAGAACATCTGAGTGATGTGTTAACATATTCACAATGAAGATGGAAAGCCTTCTGGAGCCAACATCAAACAAGCTCCTGGTAGGTGGCGTGTGAGATCTATTATATAGATCAACCATGTGACAACTGAACAGAAACAATGGGGCGATTCAATCTCTTGAATCAAACCTGGTTCAGGTTATGGATTGACGGATACCTTTGAAAAACCAGTCTTTGTGCTTAAAAACTCTTTTCTTTAGCACATCGACTGTGTACTCATGTTTCAAACCAAAAGGTATTTTTATGATTGATAATTGATTTTCAATAAAACCTTCGTTGTATTGCAAAAACAATTTCTATTGAGCAATACACGATTGTTTTTCAAATCTCTTTTCATCAATCAGTGGACTTAAAATTCGCTGGTTCACTCACTCCGTGCTGTCTTCTTTGAGATGTTCCGGTTTGAGAACAGCTAGAACAGCTGCGAAACCCTGTCAAGGAGATTCTTAGGAATCCTACCTGATCACAGGCAGTACTTGTACTGATCAACGGGGAACCGTGGGCCGTGTACCTCAATTCATCGAAAGTGATCAAAGACACTTTCGTGCGATTTGTTGCTAACTGTTGTATGCAGGTACGCCCGACGTTTGCAGCTGATCAGAATGAAGCGGTCAATCCATAGCCGCATGCTCACTTAACACATTCATCTCTAAAGAAATCATGATTAGTGCATCAATGACTCTGATATTTTCACACCAAGCTTCTGCTACGCTGCTGCCAATATCGTGATTCAACAAATGCTTCCGCTACTCTGATGAGAAGATATCATGATCCAGAATGTGAGCATGTAGGTCCCAAAGTCACAACACCACAATGGATGTCTCAGAGATTTTTGATAGCTGATGATCTCCAAAGATGGCTCAAACGTATCGTCACGTGGATCAGTAAAAGACCTCCACTTGGAATAACCAAACATGCATTGTGAAGAATCAATGACTACGAGCCTAGGAGCAAAGGACTACATCAAGAATGCAAGATCAATTGTTAAATGTTATATTTATTTGTATTCTATGTAATTTTGGTACATTATTGAGGTGACCTCCCTTAGGGGGAGATTGTTAGGAATTAGAAATTCCCAGTATTAAAGAGTCGGTCACCTCAAGTATATGTAATCGTTAGAAAGCTCGTAGTCGTAGTTCTTTTAAGTTAAGTAGTTATTTAGTTAAGTAACACCGTGGAGGACGGACGGGTCTTTACCCACTGTATGCCTGATCCACAGCCCAAAGTGTGGTGATTTGTGTAAGACTATAAATACTCTCTACCTTCCAAGGTAGAGAGTTGGAGCTCATAATAATATCTTTCACTTTCTCTCACTAAGTTCCCTAAACCTCTAACTTTCTCTCTCTAGAATTCCATCTATATGCTACTTTGTGTTATGGTTTGATGTGTATGTGAAAAGTTATATCTTACAGGTTGTGAGGAAGAAGATGTTTTGTAGGTAGCATTTTTGCTACTGTTGTCACCACGGACCAGACGGCACCAAAAAATTGGTTTCGCCTTTGTTGTTATTTGGTGTCGTGGGAACAGTCGCAGGTTTAAACAAATTTGTTTTGTTGTGTTTGTTCTAAGGTTTAGACTATGTTTTACCTACATGTTTGGTTCCATTAACCCCAAACCAAGTCTAAGAAGATTAAATGGTACTCGTTTGAGAGGCTTAGTTAGAATGTCAGCAATGTTGTCTTCGGAGGATACTTTCTCAATTGAGATGTTTCCTTTTTGAACATTGTCGTGAAGAAAGTGATGACGGATTTCAATATGCTTCATACGAGCATGTTGGATGGGATTTTTTGCTGAGATCAATAGCTCCTTTGTTGTCGCAAAATATAACGATATCGTTGAGATGAATTCCATAATCCATGAGAGCTTGCTTCATCCAAAGAGCTTGTTGACATGCTTTTCCAGCTGAGACGTACTCGGCTTCAGTAGTTGAGATAGCTAAAGCCGTTTGCTTCTTTGCAAACCATGAGGTGAGACAATGTCCGACAAAAGTGCAAATACCACTTGTACTTTTTCTATCGACATAGTCACCGGCATGGTCCGAGTCGGCATACACTATAGTTTCTACACCCGTTCCTTTGGGATACCATAAGCATAAACATGTCGTTCCCTTAATGTATCTAAATATCCTTTTCAAGGCTTCTAAGTGTGATACCTTGGGATTTTCTTGAAAGCGAGCACATAGACAAACACTAAACATAATTTTGGGTCTACTAGCTGTGAGATAGAGTAGGCTACCAATCATTCCTCTGTATTTAGTGTTATCTACCGATTCACCTTCCTTATCCTTGGTGAGTTTAGTGTCTGAATACATGGGTGTCTTAGTTGGTTTTGAGTCTTCAAGACCAAATTTCTTAAGCATATCTTTTATATATTTAGATTGGTTAAAGAATATGCCATCTTCTAGTTGTTTAATTTGAAGTCCTAGAAAGAAGTTTAATTCACCCATCCTACTCATCATGCATGATTGTAGAGAAATTATCACATAGCTCTTGACAAGTTGATCCGAATATGATGTCATCGACGTATATTTGAACAATGAAAATGCGTGATTCCTTTATCTTGGTAAAAAGAGTATTATCTACTAATCCCATGGTGTATTTGTTTTCAACAAGAAAAGTATTAAGTCTATCGTACCAAGCTTTTGGTGCTTGCTTAAGACTATATAATGCTTTCTTGAGTTTGAAGACATGATGTGGTTTCTCAAAGTCGGTAAAACCGGGAGGTTGAGCAACATATACTTCTTCATTAATAAACCCATTAAGAAACGCACTCTTAACATCCATTTGAAATAATTTAAAGTCATAAGCACATGCATATGCAAGTAAGATTCTAATAGACTCGAGCCTAGCTACCGGTGCATAAGTTTCATCATAATTAATCCCCTCTTGTTGATTATAACCTTGTGCGACAAGCCTAACTTTGTTTCTAGACACTACACCATTTTCATCCATTTTATTTCGAAAAACCCATTTCGTTCAAATTATAGTTTGATCTTTAGGTTTTGGAACTAGCTTCCAAACATCATTTCTAACGAATTGGTTTAACTCTTCTGCATGGCAATTACCCAAGATTCATCTTTTATTGCTTCATTTATGTTTTTCGGTTCAATGGTAGATACAAAACAAAAATGATTACTTTGATTTGGGGCTTGTGATCTTAAGGTTCTTTGATTAAGTTGTCCTATGACCTTTTCTAAAGGATGACTTTTGGATCCTTTGATGTTTATAATTTCAATGGTTTATCTTCCTTGTCATTTTCAATTATTTCTTGACTTTCTACAAGTTGACTTTCAACTAAGTCATCATCTACCAAAGGTGATGTCTTAGAGGGAGGTGGACTTTCGTCGAATGTTATCTTCAACGATTCCTAGACTCTCAATGTTTCTTTGTTTAAGACAGTGTAAGCCTTACTAGTTTGTGAGTAACCAAGAAATATACCTTCATAAGACTTTGGGTCAAACTTGGTGAGATAATCTTTAGTATTAAGAATGAAACATTTACATCCAAATACTCTAAAATATCCTAAAGTTGGCTTTTTACCTTTATATAGCTCATATGGTGTTTTGTTTAAGAAAGGACGTATTAAGACTCTATTTAAAATATATGTAGAAGTATCAACGGCATTACACCAAAACTTTTGAGGAATGTTTTGTTCATTAAGCATTGTTCTACTCATTTCTTGAATGGTTCTATTTTTACGTTCTACAACTCTATTTGATTGAGGTGTTCGAGGAGCCGAGAAGTTGTGTGTTATACCATTTGTATCACAAAAGTTTCCAAATTGTGTTTCATTGTCAAATTCACGACCATGATCCGTTCGAATCGACACAATGTTAACACCTAGTTGATTTTGAATTTTCTTGCTAAGAATTTCAAATTTATCAAAAGATTCATTTTTGGTTTTCAAAAACAACGTCCAAGTAAACCTTGAGTAATCATCTACTATGACCAAAGTGTATAAGTTGCCTCCATAACTTCTTATAGTGGATGGACCAAACACGTTCATATGCAAAAGTTCTAGACACTTAGATGTGGACACCATGTTTTTAGCCTTATGACTACTATGGGTTTGTTTACCAATTTTGCAAGCGTCACAAAAACGTTGGTCATATTTAAGTTTTGGTAAATTCCTAACTAGCTCTTTTGAAGATAGGTTTTATATAAGTCACATATTAGCATGACCTAAGCGTCTATGCCAAAGAGTTGAGCTATCATCTAATGTTGTTAGACAAAGTTTGTCATTAGATGTTTTATCTATTTTCATGACGTATATGTTATTTTTCCTAACTCCTTTAGCTATGGTGATATCATCTTTTAGTATTTTACTACCATTTTTTTCAAATAGTACTTTATACTTTTTATCACATAATTGGCTAATACTAAGTAGATTAAGTCCCAACCTATCGACATGAGCAACATTTTCAATAGTTAGGGAGTTATGAGCGATCATACCTTTGCCAATGATTTTGCTTTTGAGATTGCTACCAAAAGTGACATTACCTCCGTCATACTCTTGGTATGTTGAGAAGAGGCTTTTGTTGCCCGTCATGTGTCGTGAGCATCCACTATCTTTTATCCACTCATCAGGTTCCAATACAAATTTCAAGCATACCTAAGACGCAAATAACTAAAGCGTTCGGTCCCCAATATCTCATGGGTCCGTTTGGGTTAAACATACCATTTACTTGATTCATGTATGGAAATGATGGGTAAGAGTTCCATGGCATGTAATATGTAGTTTGATATGGTCAAGGGAAGTTTTGATTCCAACCGTTATGTTGATAGTTGGGTTGTATGTTGTGGTTGCTCTTAGGAAAGAGGCGTTTGGCAAAAGGTGTTTTATGTCGTTGTTGAGTAGTTTTAGATCTAAATTCATTTCTAGCAAGTCCTACTCCTGATGTAACAGCAGGTTTTAGTTTAACACTATCCTTGGTTTTCTTTGTTACTTTGACAAATTCACTACGGTCCGAATCACAAACATTCTGTCCTGCTGCAGTCCCCACGGCACCATTTTTTACAAAGGATGGAACCCTGTTTTTGAGTCCATCTGGTGCGTGTTGTACTGCAGCAGATTTGACAGTTTGTTTGTCTTTTTTGGCCGTTTTGGTTTGACTCTTTGGAATTAACACCTCATTAAATCCTAGTCCATTCATGTTTTCTGGTGTTTTTTGAATTCGAACTATTTCATCGGCACAGGCAATGTTTTTGTTAAACCTTTTAAACTTAGAATTATGTTCGATTAGAACATCTTGTGTGAGCTTTAGTTTTTCTATTTCAAGATTAAGCTCTTGACATTATTTGCAACCATCGTCATTTGCTTTTCCCTTTTCTAATCGTTTTGCCTTTTCTTTTAACTCATAGACTTCATTTTCTAAAAATTCCTTTTTATTCTTTAAAAACTTATTTTTAGTTATGATTTTTAGACTAAGCTCACACAATTGATTATATTGTTTTTGCAAAGTGTCATCATCAATAGAGGAATAGGATGAGTCGGAATGTACCTCGTTTGAATCATGTGCCATTAGAGCGATCTCATCCTTGCTCGACTCTTCATCATCCTCACTATCACTCCAAGCGCCACTTACAAAAGCTCGCTGAGTTTTGCTTTTAGGTGGCTTGGGACAATCTCCTATTAGATGACTTGCATCACCACATCTAAAACACTTTCTTTCACCTTTGCCCTTTTTGTCATCCCGATCTTTTCGGATTGTCTTCTTTTCTTCTCGAGGGTGTCTTACAAACTTTCCTCTTCTTCTAAAGAACTTTTTGAAATCTCTAACGGCCATGGCATACTCCTCATCTTCACTATCAGAGCAAGATTCGTCATCATCACTTGATTCTATTTTTGCTTTTAGAGCAACGGATTTGATTTTCTCGCTTTTTCCTTTGATGATTTCCGAATCTTTCTCCATCACCATTTCTTGTACTTTGAAGTTTCCGATTAGCTCGTCTAGTGGCATTTTTGAGAGATCTTTTGATTCCTCAATAGCCGTCACTTTAGCTCTCCACTTCGGATGGAGTGCTCTAAGAAATTTCCTGACAAAGTTCTTACTACGAAAAGATTCATCAAGTGCTTTAAGTGATGTAATAATAGTATTAAAGCGAGCAAAGCCACAATCAATGGTTTCATCTTCAGGGATAACAAATTGTTCATATTGTTGAATAAGAAGATCAATTTTGTTATCCTTGACTTGTGAATTTCCTTGATGTGTAATAATCAAAGATTCCCAAATGTCTTTAGCGGTTTCACACATAAAAATTATTTCATATTCTTTTCTAGGCAAAGCATTATAAAACATCATTTTAGCTTCATTATTTTTAGCTATTAATTTCTTTTGATCATCAACAGAAATATCTTTTGTTGTAGAACTAAAATCCCCTTTAACAATAACAAACCAAAGATCTATATCTTTTGATTTTACATATGTTTCAAAATGGTTTTTCCAATAGATAAATACATTGGTTTCAAAGAGTGGTGGTCTTTGCATAGATTGCCCTTCTTTAAAGTTTTCAGAATCCATGGATCGTTTCAAGTTTATAAAATACAATATATTTTAGAAATTCTTGAGCAACGAGGCTCTGGTACCAATTGTGGAAAACTAGAAGGGGGGTTGAATAGTTTACCGATTAAAAACTTTGTTTTGAAACTTATTGAAAGATCAATTGATATTGATCTTAGATATGTTAGTGAATAGTAATCAACAATATATATAAAGAGTAGATAAGGAAAGAAACAATCAAACCACAACAAGTTTTTTTATAGTGGTTCGGTCTACAAGGACTCTTTTTCCTTGCCCTACTCCACTCCCCGAGTCTCACACTCGAGAGTTTAACTTCACTAGTCAAAAAGCTCCTTTCACCGGCGGAGAAACCTTTACACTTCGCTTACACACTATTTCCGACACTAAGCTAGATGTCGAGTTCTTTTCAAGGGTACAACCACTCCCACACACAATGTATTTTAAGGACTAAAATACTAACCACTCACACTCACAAGATTATGATGGTTTGGTACAACAATGATGTATGAATCAACACAAGATCATACAACAACAAACAAACAAGACTTCCAACTTCTTGTTGAAGCTTGAATGTGCCTTGATCTTCTTTGCTACAAAAGAGATCACTAATATGATATGAAACTGAGTTAGAAATGTTAGAGAGAAGGAATGTATGAGAATATGATAGAAAGGGATGAAAAACAACTTGGTTTGGCTTTGCTATTTATAGCCAAAATGATCAGCAGGCACCACAGAACCCTTAAAAGGGTTCCCTATGTATTATTTTGGTGCCGTCGAGGTCTGACAGCAAGATCACAAAATCTTACCAAAGTCAACCATATCTATCCAAGATTGTGTAAGATATGTAGAGTCTAAATCTACACAAAGTATCTAGTGAAATCTTCTAAGGATTTCAATGATGCACTACATGATGTCATGTGTTTGTTTTTCTATTTTTAGAAATATGTTAAAATGTAAATACATATGTAATGTTTTGTTTTAAGAAACGAAAACATTCTTGAACTAAAAATACTAACATACATTATGGTTTAGAGTCATATCAAAATATGATTTAATCACAATGTAAATGCTTGAGTGATGAAGATATTATTTGAAAAGCTTGATTTAATATCTATTAAGCTTGACAAGCTTTAAGCTTTATAAAAATTAAATTTACTTTTGTCGTTAACAAAACTTAGGTAAAGATCAAAAATATAAATAACGTTTAATGATGATATTTGTATTAACATGAAACATATAAAATTGGTGTAAAATAAAATCACCGGATAGATTAAGTCCAAACAATAAAAAAAAATGTGGTTAATTACTTCCCGACCTTCCCATGAAAAAGACACAAACCATAGACTAACTCACGCTTTAACACTGAAACTCACGCTTTAGTAGGTAGACACGAATTAGACTCAATGATGTCTTAATCATCATTCTCAAAACAAAACTTAGTTGACGTTCCCTTAACGGCCAACTTCCTTGCAATCCATAAATATAATACAACAAATAGTGGCGATATCTCCATTAATAAAACTTTGCATCATCGGTTTATAATGCGTACCAACGAACAATCGATTAGCTCAAAATATATAATCATTTAAGTTTAGACAAGACAATTATCTCACAATTTATCCTTTTCTACTCTATCTCTTTTTTTTCTTTTCTTTTTTTTAATAATATAAAGAAACAACTAATGGTGCTTCACCATCATAATAAATCTGGATGATTTTTCTATATACTTCAAGACTTTAGATATAAAAATAATAGTGATGTGAAATAACTACTATTACATTCCCATTGCGATGTAAAATTCCTGATCTAACCAAAGATAAGAAACATACACGAACACAGGAAATACACACAAAAGCAACCAACCATGGACTTTAATCTATAAGGTAGGCTAAGGTGTATAGGTGTAACAAAATAAATTTTAATGGTGTAAGAAACGAAAGAAATGGCTCTTAGGGTTTTCTAAAGTTATCTTACTCTAAAAATGAGAGTAACAAAAGGGTTTTATACTGGGGTTAACTAACGAGTGTAGTTAGTTAATATCACAAAACATGTAAATGACATAGACCATTTGGGTGTAATCCTATAAATTTTCCTAGTTAGACAAGTCACTCCATTTATATCAATAATACTCATTATGGTGGTCTCGAATTGTATACCAAGCCAAGTTCTAAAGTTTACTACAAGTCACCGGCACACTGATATATTTGTGGAATTTGGGTAAAATAGTAGAAACGAAATAAGCTCAATCCTCAGAATATGGAAATAAGGGTTATGTGTGCGGGTTATGCAACTATTGATTTCACAAAAGCATGTTAAAAAAATATTTTAATTTAAGCATATATTAGGCATATTTTTGAAAAATTAAGGTCAAATAGTGTTCTAGTTCTCCAACCCCCCCTCACTTAAGATATACAACATCCTCGTTGTGTAAATTGAAAATAAAAAATAGGTAATATACAGAATTAGAACAAAAACTCCCCTGAGATTTGCTCAGTATGATCCTCTATGATGCGTATGTAAGCAACTTTTTATTTTTGTGTGTGTAAAGGCGTTTGGATCCCATCATGACTACAACACCTAGAAAATAAAGAATATATGTGAACCACCTCTTCTTTCGTAATCTTAGTACTCACCTGTGTTAATATGCATGAAAAATGACAGCTAGTGTTTCTTCGATAATCGATGGTTAGTAAAATAAAAATAAAAAATAAAATTGAAATTCACCAGGTCAGTCGATAAGCCGTATCGAGCTTGGAAATGAAACAAATATAAATACGGGTCAGAAGTTGAATGCGCCGTATCCAAAACTCGAATACGCCGTATCAATAAACTAACAGAAAGTTCTAAAGTGCAGAAAATTAAAAATGCAAAAAAATAAAAGGATATATATGACCAGTAAGGTTAATACACCGTATCCATACTGTTATCTTAGATAGAAATGTGTTTTCTACACATTTCTGACATCACTATGCATATATTAAATCATTACACGAGTAAACGAATAACTAAGTAAATATAGTAGAAGTAACATGGCTAGCACTATCTTCTCCAATTGATCATAACCTTAGTACTTTAATTGTTTTAATTAGTTTTATTTACTGTTTAGTAGTTTAATTAAATCAAAATAAAAACCTCTTTAATAATCTGTAAAATTCACTAGGTTAGTCTAAACAACACTACTCCTGCGAACGAATCGTACTTACCTAACTAGCTACATTGATCGGTTACACTACTCGTGTTTGTCTATAGGTTAGTTCGGAAAAATATAAATTATATAATTGACAATAAAATATAGACAACGACAAACACATCAACAAGCATTTACAACTATCTCGTGGAGCTCATGAAGGAATGAGTAAAAAACACTGAAACCTTTCCTCCTAACTAATGATATGATTGTATTAGGTTGTTTTTAATTATGTATTTTGATGACAGTTATTGTAACAGTTCTTTATCTTTTGTACCATTTTAGGAATGTGTTGGGAATAAAGCTAACAGTTACCACTGATACGCTTGTGGTTAGCACTGCTAAAGATTACACTATCAGTGTAAACTCATTACCACTGCCAGTACAATATTACCACTGTTGTTAGGATAATTGTTAAGTCTTCGTCTATTGACAAGCATAGAAAAGATCTTGTGTATATCCTATATTGTTAGGTTTATACTTATCTTGTAAAGGACTCCTTGTGCTATAAAAGGAGATCCTATGTCATTGCTTAGAATACGTATTATTCATATAAGCTTCAAGGTGTAACCCTAGTGATAAGCAAGATCACTCGTATTATTTTTTAATAATATTGAAGCTTTGTGTTATTCTGTTCTCACTTACATTACATCATATAAACCATCTTCTAAGTATTACTAAGTATATTCCGCGTGCTTATTAATATAACTCAAAGTATCACCAACACAAGGAATGTGTTTAGATCCATCAAGTGGTATCAGAGCGAGGTTCTGATATTTTGATTTAGAAGATACAAGGAATAAGCTTAACCTACTCACTCAAATCAATGGAGATGGAAAACAACCAGTCCAACTCTTCACCAAGGCTACCTAAGCTCAAACTCAATGAGTTTGAGATGTGGAGGATAATGATTGAGCAATACTTTCTCATACAAGACTATGGTCTATGGGAGATCATCTTAAGTGGTGACTCCTTCAAGTCTATAACAAAGACTGAGAAAAGTTACTGTACCTGAAACTAATGATGAAAGAGCAAAGAAGAAGAATGATCTGAAGGCCAGAAGTTTGTTGCTGATGACTCTTCCTAGAGACCAAATCATTGCTTTCAGCAAGTTCAAGACTGCAAAAGAACTTTTTGAAGAGATTTGCTCAGTGTTTGGTGGCAATGATGCTACAAAGAAGACACAAAAGACACTGTTGAAGCAAAGTTATGAAAACTTCTCTGCTTCAAGCAACGACTCACTTGACAACATCTTCACCATACTCCAAAAGATTGTCACACAACTGACTGTGTTTGGCATTGAGGTAGAAAAGGAAGACCTCAATTTGAAGTTTCTAAGAAGTTTGCCTTCTGAGTTTCATACAAATGTTACAATCTGGGAAAATAAACAAGATATTGAGACTATGAAGCTCAATGATCTTTACAATAACTTCAAACTCATTGAACAAAGATTGAAGAAGGCAGGGAAACTTGGTACAAGCTCTAGCAGCTTGGCATTGTTGTCAACCTCTGTTGACAGTGATGATTCTGAAGACGACCATGATGATGATTTTGCCACTGTTGGTTCTACAGTTTCCACTGGTATTGCTATAGTTACCACTGCAGGTTCAAAGAAGAAGGTTTCTAGTATTGGAGATCCTACCTTTTATGCTTTTATCTCCACTCAGGTTAATGGCTCTATATTAACTCATGAAGACATAGAGCAAATTAATGAAGATGACTTGGAGGAGATGGACATAAAATGGCAGATAGCTCTTCTTAGCAAGAGGGCTAGGAAATTCAATAAGAAGACTGGCAAGCCAATTCAAATCAATGGTGGAGAAACTACAGGGTTCGATAAGAAGAAAGTAGAGTGTTTCAATTGTCACAAGTTGGGGCATTTTGCTAGAGAATGCAGAAGACCAAGAAACCAGGACAAAAGGTCTACTTGGTACAAGCAAAAGAAAGAACCAACTGTGGAAGAGCCAAAGGCAATGCTGGTGTTGGATCGATGTACTCTAACCAAACTAACTTAAATAGCTTGTTAAGGGTTTAATAACTTCGGATAAATCCTAAGTTATTAACAATGAAACACTGAGTAATCTTTATTAAGTACGCGGAATTTACTTAACAAATCTAAGAAGAATATAACTTTAACTTTTATTAATAACTCTAAATCTGCTTGTTATGTAGACTCTTTAACAACTCTAAAACTCTAATAATAATCGTACTTTTAAGATTCTAAAACTCGTACATCTAATGCCAATCTAGGGGTCCTTTTATAGGCTTAAGGATAACCCTAGTCGGTTTACAATTTGTATCCTTGTACGACAAGTAATCTAAACAAAGAATATTCTAGAATAAACAAAGCTTTCCATAAACGAATATAGCAGTTCTTTTAGCTTTGCAGTACTTTGACTTCGACAGCAGTACTTTGACTTCTTCTTTAGCAGTACTTTGACTTTTTCCAGTACTTTGTCAATCTTCATTACTTTAACATTCTTCAGCACTTTCATATCCCAACAATCCTCCCCTAACTTGAATTCTACTTGCTTGACTTCAAGTTCCTTTGTAAACTTATCTTTAAGAGCTCCATTTTCAAGGAAAGGTTGTGTCTTTATCTTTGGATTGTATTTTTGTAGACTCTGTGCTTATATCATTATTATCAAAGTATTTTTTATAAATTATTCTTTACAGCATCCTTGATCAGTAATCTCTTTTCAGCATCATTCAGCAAGCTCCATCTTTTCAGCAACATAAGACAGTTTGTACATTAATTCAGTTTTAAGTTTCAGTCTATTCTCATCACATCCAAGTGTGTAAACTCATGTGAGAGGTGAATCATTGAAAATTTAATGGATTTGATGTCTTTTTACCAAAGCCATTAACTCTAGAGTAGCCAAATGTTTTGATGTGTAAGATCATGGTACATTGATAACCATATGATTTTTAGCAAATCATCAGCTATCAACAGATTTGATTTGTCTTTACCAAAAGTTGTACCCTTTTGGACTAGTTAGTTCTTTCATCTATGGTGAACTAATTACCAAATAATGGTTTTTCCACAGCCTTTACCACAAGCCATTTTCTTGTGGGCTAGCCAATTCTTCACATTAACTGATATGGTGAGTTGATTACCATACAACTTATTAGCAAGTTGTCAACTATAAAACAGATTTGAGATATCTTTACCAGAGCCGTTTGCTCATGGATTAGCCAATCCTTTTGCAACCATGGTGGATTGATAACCTATTGATGTTACCATCTCAAAAACCATTTATTTCTTTTAACCTTTGTTTCAAAACATTTATCACTTAACAAAAGTTTTTCAAAATCATTAATTGGTTTAATTCTGCAAGCAGTACTTTGATGAAAGTACTGTTTGATCAGCAGTACTTTGAATAAAGTACTGATATATCAAAACTTTATTCAATTAAAATTCATACCAGTTATTCATCATCATCAGCCATAGTAGTCCATCTGATAAACAATTTGATGACCATAAGAGCAATTTCATTGTCTTCTTCAACTTCCATTCCATGCTTTAGCATTCTTCTCATAAGATCTGCTGCAAGTGGATATCTTCTATCTGCTAGCATGTGAATCATAGTCCTATCTTCTAACTCTAGAACATGTACTCCAGATTCTTCAAAAAATCTCCAGCTAATAATCTCCCATTCTTCTTGGTTTTTCCAAATCTCAGCAGTACTTTGTTCTTTAGTTTCCCAAATAGTTGTGAGATCTCCAAGCAAGACTAAACCAACTCCTTCTGATGAATTATGTTCAAAATAATCTCGCACCAAATGATATAAATGAAATAAATCCACCCTATCTATTATATACAATAGATCCCATAACATGTTGAACACCCTGAAGCTTTCATCTTCTCTGTGAAACATCAGATAACTTCCATCCTTTGATTTTACAACTTCAAAAGTAGTTATTGGAGATTTGTTCATCTTCATATCAGCATCATCTTTAGAATACTCAAATTCTACTACTCTTAAGTAATTCCTTAGTTCATCATCAGTATCAGACCTTAACTCAACTTTCTTTGATGGCTGTGTGTCTTCAACTTCAGTTGATCTTTTTCTTTTTAAGCTTTATTTTCTTTCATCTTCTTTCTGAGCATCATCATCTTTATAGTCTTTGATACTATCAACTTGTTTCTGATAATCTTCTCTAACAGCTTCATACAAACCTTTCATCTCAACATAATTCAACTTATTCAATCCAATATACCCTTGACCTTTCAAATATGCCATCATTGCATTCCTTTGTTTAGCAAGATTAGGTCTTCTTGGTAAAGCAGAAACATGAATAGGTGACTTCAATGGTACAGTAGCTTCAGCATTCAATTCTTCTTGTAATTTCCTAGCTGCTTCTTCATTCATAGCCTCTTCATTAACAACTTCAGCATTTAATTCAGCTTGTATCTTTCTAGCTGCTTCCTCATTCATAGCAACTTGAGCAGTCCTTATCTGTGCTAAAGTAGGTTTCTTTTTCTTCTTTGTCTCTACCAATTTACCTTTTCCTTTATCCTTAGGATCTATAGTAGATTGAGAAGCTCTTGGTTGTTCTTCTTGCACTCTTGGAATGCTAACACCCATTGGCTTTGATAAATCATGCAAGATCTCAGCAATGGTTTCATCATCACTTGTAGTATGTATAGGTTTGGGTGTTTTAGCTTCCTTTTCTGATATGACAGTCGAAGGACCATCTTCTTCTTCAGTTAAAACAGTTGAAGGACTAGCTTCTTCTTCAAAATCTAACAACCTTGGAGTAATCAATTCTTGCCTGTAGGTTCCATGAAAAATAGTACTTTGATCTTCAGTACCTTGATCATCATTACTTTGAACCTTAGTCCTTTCTTCCTCAGTACTTTCAATATTGACATGCTCTTCAGTACCTTGAGGTTCATTCTCCTTTTCTTCATGAAATTCAGCATCTTCTTTCAAATTCTCTTCTTCTAAACTCCTCCCCAATTGGATAGAAGAATGCTGTTGAACCTTTTTGCCTTTGGTGGTCTTCTTTAAATGCCTTCACTTCTTCTTTTCAGCTTTGACCCATAACCTGTGATGTGTAACAAATGGCCATACAAAGTTCTTTAATCTTCTAAACTTAAGCTTCAACTTCTTAATCTGAGTAGCCTGTTTATCAAAAGATTTTAGCAATCTGATTATCGCCCTTGTCAAAAGATAATTATCTAACACTAATCTTTCAGGTGGTATAGGAACAGTATCTCCTCTAGAAGATGATGAGAGAACTTGTTCTGGTGTCTGAATAGGAGTAGTATGGTGGGATGAGGTGGGAGAAACTGCAGTACCTTCATTAACATCAGTAACTGGTGAAGCAGTACCTTGAGATGCAGTCTCTTGAGAAGCATTACCTTCAGAATCAGTACCTTGAGATGCAGTACCTTCAGAAGCAGGACCTTCTCTGTCTTCACTATCTTCAGCCTCATCTCTAATAGCTTGAACAATCTCCATCATTGAAGTAGTCAATGGAGTGTTCCTACCAGTGAATGAATCACTTTTCCTAGCCATGAAAGTAAAAATCTTGGCTGGTTGCATCACAACAGGTAAAAGATTTGTAGGCTTTGGCACATCAGTAAGTTGCTTATTCAAGAACACTTGAATAAACCTTGGATACATCAACCATCTTGATCCATTTGAAATATGAGATAACATTCCATCAAAAATTAGTCTTGAAAAATTGAAAACTCGATCTGTAGCTAATCCCACTATAGCAGATGCTATGTTTGAACCAAATTTCTCCCATGATGTACTTTTAGAACTAATACAATGAAGCAATACGTGAACTAAATACTTCCAGTGTGGACTGAATAAGGGTTTCTTGAAAGTTTGTGCAGTTAAGGACCCTTCATATCCAATGTTGCTGAATGTATCCCAAATCAATTGCTTATCAAAACGAACAGCCCCTTCTTCATCATTAAATAATAAATCTTCACGAATTGAGGCTTCAGTAACCTTCACAATCTTCCCAACAACTGTAGCTTGAATATACGAATCTTCATTCTCCATATGAACCCTAGCAGTTTCCCAAAATTGTTGAATCCATGGCTCAATGATATCCGGTTCCACTAAAAGTGCATAACTAGTCGGCGACCTAGTGAGAAAATCAATGATATCATGAAAGATCACATTAGCTTCAGTCTTTTCTAAATTCGCCACCATGTTGTGTTTTGAAACTGTATTACGATTTGCCATTGATGATATGTGTACACAGAAAGTGATATGATGAATAATATGGGTGAAAGAAAGAGAAATATGGAAAAGATTATAAGGTATAAATATGAGAGGGAAATTAGGAGAGTAGTTATTCATAGGTGAGATTTAAAAAATCACATCCCTTAATAACAAAGTTACCGTTATTAGTAGTTACCCCTCAATATTACCGTTGGAACAGTACTTTAGATACGACACGTGTGCAGTACTTCCAAAAAGCAATACTTTCCAAGCTGTTGGGAATTATGCGAAGTAGGATTTCTGCTGTCAATACTGCCGAAGGATTCTGCTGAAGTAGAAGCAGAATCTGCTGAAGTAGAAGCAGAATCTGCTGAAGAAGAGATTCTACTGAAGTGTAAAAGTCGTGCCGTGTTTCTGCTGAAGGGTGGAAGCTGACTAGGATCAGCATGCGCTTTATTATTTAAATGCTAACCCATCATTATTCTTGTACTGCCCGAGGTTAGCATGGGGATTATTGTACTGCTCAATATTATCTAGTGTTTTAGTCATTAAATGCACACTTGCATGTTTAGTCGATTGAGTAGTAATAGTTTAGGGTTCCTTGTCTATAAAAGGAACCTCATAGTTTGTAATAGAAAACAATCCAAAACATAGTGTTTCAAGTAATAAAAGATCCATAGAGGATCTAAGTGTTCTTAGTTATAACAACTTGTGTTTACTTTCCGCTATAGAATACGAGTTGTAGAGATTTTCTATTAGTTTGCTTATGATTACATAGGCAACACTAACGATCCACGAGTGCTGAAGATCTGTCAAGGTCTCTTTGTGTTCAACAAGTGGTATCAGAGCCTCGGGAGAGTCTCTACGATACTGAGAACCTTATTTACCTCACCCCATACAACCAAAAACATATTCACCATGCCTGGAACTGATGATGAATCAGAAGTCACCAACAACAACATCAAAAACACCACCTGTATGCAACAACTTAGTCTCTCCAACAGTAATGGCAAGTTTCCGTATTTGAAAAAGGAAGAGTATGATATGTGGACCATGAAGATGCAGAACTGGATCTCCAATATTGATTGGAATCTGTGGGAGATTGTGAAGAATGGAAACAGTCTGAAGAAGACTATCCCGGATCTTGATGGTAAGTTTACCATTGCTCCTCCCAAAACTGCTGAAGAGATTCTAGCTGTGCAAAGAGAGCACAAAGTAAGAACCATCCTTCTTCAATCTATTCCTGAAGATCACTTGGGTGATTTTCACCACATGGTTGATGCAAAGGACATCTGGATGGCTCTTAAAGCAAGGTTTGGTGGAAATGAAGAGTCCAGGAGAATGAGGAAGTCCATGCTGAGACAACACTTCCAAGAGTTCAATATCTCTGAAGAAGAAGGTATCCACAAGGGATACGACAGGTTTCACAAGATTCTGAGTCAGCTAAACCAACTGAATGCAAAGCCTGACAATGATGATTGCAATTCAAAGTTCCTACGATCTTTGCCTCCATCATGGTTACATGTGAGTATAGCCCTTAAAGCTAAAGGTGGGCTGAACATGCTCACTTTTGATGAGCTGTACAACAAACTCAGATCTCTTGAACCTGATGTCAGATCTCCCTACCGTGCATCCTCTTCTGGTCATTCAGCCTTTGTTGGGACATCTCACTCCAATATGATGATGCATGCTTCAATTCCATCTTACTTACCATCATCATCTTATCGTCCCACTCCATCACATCCTCAAGCTAAGACTGGCAGTATATTGGAGGATGTTCTTAATTCATTTGTTGCTGATTATGATACTCAGCAGCATCTTGTCTATGAAGATTTTGATCAGGTGAACCCTCTTGAGATGGAGGATATGAAACTGAAATGGCAGGTGGCCATGCTTTCAGTAGATATCAAGAGGTTTGAGGAGAAGGCAGGAAGAAAGTTTGGCTTCAAGGGAAAGGATCCAGCTCGCTTTGACAGGAGAAAGGTCAAGTGTTTCTCTTGTCACCAGATGGGTCATTTCTCAAGGGAATGTAAAGACAGGAAGAGTGGAGAGGGAGCTAACTACAATTCCTATCAGCAGAATCAGAAGGGAGCTAGCACTTCAGCAGCTCTTGTCACCTTGGATGAACAGGTCAACTGGGTTGCACATGAACCTGTGAATGAGGAAGCTGCTGATACTGAGAAGCTTGGATTACTGGCAAGGTGTACTTCAGAAGATAGGCATGATCAGTTTGCCTTGATGGGACTTTCTCAGGTACACAATTGTATATTTGGATGTAGTGAAAGATACAATGAACTAAAAGAAGCTTATGATACTATGAAACCTAGATACAATGAATGCTATGTTGATAATGAAGCTTATAAACTTTCGTTAAAAACATTAGAAAGACAAAAGGTTTGGTTTCAAAAGAATCAGATAGCTTATGAAGAAAAGATTAAAGTGCTTCAATTTGATCTAGATATTGCAAACATTAACTTTAAGCGCACTGAAAAGGAAAAAGCTGATACTATTACTGAGAATCTAGAGCTTAAAGAGAAACTTGATGAGGAAATAGCTAGACATAAACAATGGTTAATATCAGGTGACAATCTAGCTAGAGCACTCTATAGTAGTCAGTCAGTGAACTCTGGAATAGGCTTAGGTTTTCAAAAGTATGTAGGATTGGAAGCTAGGCAAGATGGGCGTAAATCTACACCTGCAGGCTTAGAACATTTTAAAAAGGAAGGTGATTTACATGCTGTCCCTAGACCTATTAGAGGTGAATTCATGCCCACTGACCTGTCCATTACTGTTGACTTTGATGGATCACACCATCTGTATGGCAAAAAGTCAAAAGACTTGCCAGACAACAATCCTTCATCTTATGACTTTGTCTCTTTCTCTGACAGTGACAATTCATCGGATCAAGGGTCTACGTTCAGCTGTGATTCAAGTGATAAGTCAGACCTTCCCAAGCCCTCACCTGAGCCTACACCCAAGCCTGCACCTAAATCTATCTACAAGCCTTCTAGGGTAGCTGCTAAGGAATCAACTTCCAAGCCTGTTTCCCCTGAAGACTTGTCTTTTAAATCTTTGCATAATATGTCTGTTAAAAACAATTCCTTTAATGTTTCTGGTTTAAGTACTTCTACATGTAATAGAACATCTGCTTTGTTAAATAAATCTTCCAAAAGGAAGACATGTTTTGTGTGTGGAAGTAAACTTCATTTAATTAAGGATTGTTATTTTTATGAGCAAAGATTGGGTGCATGTGCTCCTCAGCAGAAACCTAGACCAGTGTGGACCAATGTTAAAAATATTCCTCTTTATGTCCCACAAGCTAATTATACTTACTCTCCTTGGAGGAGATCAGCTGATAGACCTTATGTGCAACCTATTAGCCCATATTTTAAACATGGTTATTGGTCTGCATATGTTGACTCTATGAATAATGGGAAAGGATGTTGGGGCACTACTGTCAAATCTTCAGCAGGTTGTTCTTGGAAGGATAAAGGACCTAAAATTCACTGGAAACCCAAGAACAATGGTGGATCTTTCTCTTCCCTTAACTGCAAAGTTTAAGGGGAGGCATATGCCTCAGGGGAGGCATTTGCCTCAGGGGAGGATTTTATAGGAAACTTTGTGTATATTCTGTTTGCTAACATTATCTTGCTAATAATTTTTTAGTCTGTTTTGTCTCTATTTTGTTCTTGTGTTTCTCTGAGTTTGTTTTGCAGAATGCCCTGTTCAGTTAAAATTCATCAAGTGTGGTCCTTTGGTATATGGTCTAGTAAGCTTAAAGCTTGTTTCCTCTGAAAGCTAAGTAATGAAGTGAGCAATTTGTTTCCAATGAAGATAAAATACTGAAGACAAGTATTGAAGTTAAAATTGTTCATTCATTCATTCAAATTACAGCTTACAGCTTACAATCAACTTCAATGCAACTACAAGAAAAGTACTTTACATGATCTACTAATCCTAATCTAGTTCATATCATCTATTCCAACATCTAACGGGATGTTGGATATGCATGATCGCTCACATCTTTCACACTAGATGCTGGATATGCGTTTGTAAAATCTTGCATAACCACCCATTCCTTCTATCTCGATGGCTGGATATGCTTGACCGATACGACGAAGATGCTAAGGATCAAAATGGAAAGATGGATTGATGCAAACGATGATGATGATGATGACCACAAATGGTGTTGAAGAAACATAAAGTTTCGTTTGTGTTTCATCTATCGATTTCAACCAAAATGCAATCCATCCACCTTCCTTTAGCTCTTCCTCTATACGATGTGTGAAGTTGCACCATAACATGGCGCAGGTAGAGCGAGCACCACCTCCCCTTCGGCTCGAGGCCTTTGCTGAGGTTAAGGTGCTGGAGGTTGGGAGTAAGAAGTTATCTCAGTAGTGGGTTCCTCTGAGTCATCAGAAGAATCACTTGGATCCACTACGCTATCATCTTCAGAAGAAGGGAGAAATGGGGATGTCAAAGGACGAGGATCAGGTGGACGTGACCAAAACTGGAGGAAATCACTGGATGATGATGATGATGATGGAGAAGAGTTTGGGTTAACAACCTCTGGTTTAGTACTCATGGTTGATTGTGGTTAATTTTGGAGCATTATTGTAATTAGGGTTTGTGATGATTTTTGGGGGTTTTTGATGAAGAAGAGTATGCGTTGGGATGATTAAATAGACGGATGCAAGGGTTAATGCAATTTAATGCGGTTAGATGGCACAGTAATTCTAGAACCCTTCCGAAGATATTCTAGTCTTGGGGTGGTTTCTGCCGAAGCATATTATTTCAGCAGATTGACTATGTGTTTCTGCTGAAGCATTAATCTGTCGTTGGTCAAGTTGAAATACACGTAGGATATGGTCAACTAAAGTTCTCACACTTTTGACTATATTCTTGGTAACGGTTACCATTCCTCTAAACGCATTTCTTCCTCTTCAAACGAAACAATTCCCTCTTCAATTCAAAATCATAACCCTAAAATCTCATATCTCTCATGGCTCTTCAATTCAAGAAAGATCACAATAAAGTTGCATTTTTGGGTAAAGCAAAGGGCGATGAATTGTATGAACCAATGGTGGAGTTCCTGAAGCGATCCAAGATTCACTTTGCCCTAACACATTCCCCTGATGCGATTTATGAATCATTGGTTAAACAATTTTGGGAATCTGCTGAAAAACGAAGTGAAACAGAGATTGTTGCTTTGATTGATGAAACAGAGCACGTGGTGACGGAGGACCTAATAAGGAGAAAGCTTAGTTTGGATGATGCTAATGGGGTTTATCACTCTAGCACTGAGGAGATACTCACGGGGCTGAAAGCTATTGGGTATCAAGGTACAAGGACTGACATATGGTTGAAAAAACATCTTTGCCCCATATGGAGATTCTTGGTTCACACGTTGCTTCAGTGCATTAGCAACAAATCTGGAGGTTGGGATCAATTCTCTACGCAATTGTCTTGTGGTATTGTGTGTCTATCTCAAGGGAGAACTTATAATTTTTCTAAATTTATTTTTGATAATATGGCTGAAAATATAAATAGGAAACAACATAAGTTTTTAATGTATCCTAGATTCTTACAAATGATCATAGACACCTCTACCCAAGTCCAAGCCTTTCATCCTATAGGAGCCCTTTCAGCTAAGCTATTTGCCTCTATGAGAACTAACTTTGAGGGGGCACATCATCCGTTGTCAGCAGCTATGTTGCCTCATGGCAATGAGGCTGCTGATGAGGAAAATGTTGCTAATATCCCACCCTCTTCAATTGTTGCTACTGATGGCAATCCATCAGTTAATATAGATGAGGGTCCCTCTTTTACTGCTGAAGCATCTCATATTGCTCCTGACCATTCTCCACCTGTACCATCACCCAGACCGAGTCCACCACCTACTCAGGCTTCAATTGATGAGTTTGAGTCTGACCAGAACAGGATGTCCACACCCAGTCCTCAAAGGGAACCTTTTGATGAAGTACCTCCTCATTTTGAGCATGACCCTATTTCCACTGAAAGGTCCAATGAAACTCCCATTACCACAGAGCAATCTGCTGGTGGAGCTGAGGACCCTATTACTCTCACATCTGTCTATGCTCTTGTTAACAGGTATGCAGTTGAGGTGACTGATCTCAAAAAGGAGCTTACAGAGACCAAGTCTACTCTTGGTGACAAGATTGAGGAACTGCAGAATAAAGTTAAGGTTCTAGAGGAGCGACTTGAAAAGAGTAGCAAAAGGAAGTTAGTCATTTCTTCTGATGAGGAAGATGAGGAATATCGGCTTGCTTCTCTTAACATCTTAGCTGATGTGGCTCAAGAGATTGTTGTTCCATCTTCAGTTGATGTTGAATCATCAAAAGTTAAGGCACCAATTTGGTTCACTAGGAAGAGGAGACGATCTAATTTGGATAAGGGATCTGCTGAAATCTCCAAGAAACCAAGTGTTGACAAAACTACATTTGCTGAGGTTCAAATGGAGGATATTGCATCTGAAACTTATCATCATGTACCTGTTCAAGAACCATCATGTCCCACCCCATCAGCAGATGATCAAGTTGTATTTCATGTTGGAAGAAATTTTTATTTGGATCCTGCAACTGATATCCTTACCACACCTGTTGAAGATCTCTCTCAAAACGATTCCTCTGAAGTTCAAATTGGTGATTCTCATCCAGCTGATGTTGTTCATGAGTCTACTACTAAAGAGAAAGGTGTAATGATTGAAGATGAGCTTGGTCCAGATCTGGTATCTGAACAAGAAAGGAGAGGACAAGAAAGCAGGTTTGCTGAGTTTGCAGATTAGAAGAAAAGTGAAGAAGTGGCTAAACAAATTGCAGACCATTCTACTTCTTCTTTGCCTCCTGAGAGACGAAGAGAATTGGATGAGTTAGCTACTCAGATGCCTGCTGCACAATGGGATGTTCTTATTAAGCAAACCACTGCAAATCCTTCACTTGCTCAAAGTATCTTAGGTGGGGAATTTGATGGTGAAAATTTTGTGGCTCGGATGATGAAGCTTGGAGAACAAAGGAAGCAAGAAGCAGTTGCAAAAAGGAAAGCCCTGAGTACTGAAAAGCATAAGGCAAAGAGAGAGAATTCTTACTGAAGCTCAGAAGAAAACAGAGATGAGGATTACAGTGAAAAATCAAAGTTGTACTGTGCTTAACCGTGGTTTAACAATGAAGCAAGTCGTGGCTTTACCTGATGCCAGATTGTTTTACTTGTACAATAATGATTATGAAAACTTCTTCTTCTGCCTTAACACCATCTTCCAACTTGAAAAGAATTGCTGGGAATGAAGTTGCACCAAAGGCCAATTTTGATGAGACTCCACCTAAGACGATCCCTCAAATGGTTTCTTCTGAAGAAACTTCTGAAGCCACTCCTTCGTCTGACAAGGTTCCTTTTGATGAACCATCGGCTGTTTCCCCTGAAGCACCAGTTATGCACCCTTCTAACTCAAATGTGGCATCTGCTGCTGCAAAAGAAATTACTTTGGTTGGGGAAGATGATCAGGTTACTTCTGCTGAACCTACTGTTATATCTGTTGAAACTTCTTCAGAAGTCACTAGCTCAACTGAAAAGATCTCATCTGCTGAACCAACCACCATTTCCTCTGAAGCACCTGATGTACAAGCTTCTGCTCCTTCTGTGGGATCTTCTGATACAGCAAGAGCTGGTTCGATTAAAGAAGCTAAAACCACAACTGTCAAAGATAAAAAGTCAAGAAAGGTGCTTAAAAGAATACATGCCCTTCGTGATGATGTCTCTCCTAAATCCACATCTACTTCTTCAAGTCCTACTACTGATGTTAATGAAGAAACCAAAGATATTCCATCTTCGGAAATGTATGTGCCTGGTAGAAGGATGAAGCGGATGGCCAAGAGAAAACTCACATCTCTGAGAAGATCTGTGAGAAGAGCGAGGACTCATGCATCGAAGTATAAGCAATCGCCTAAGCATGTTCCTTTGGACCTAAAGGCTGATGACTCATCCTTTATTAAAGAAGGGTCCGCTACTGATTTTCCTGAGGGATATCAAAATGTGTTGGTCCAGTGGTCTCTAATAAAAGGTGAGATGAATGTCATTCATCGTTTGGACAAAACTTCAATGGAGTTCACCTTTTTGAAGGAAATACTCCATTTGGTAGACAGGGCAGATATACTTTCTCTGTACACTCTCGTCACCAAACATTACTGCAATACTACACCACAAGGTTCTGGGATGTGCTTATTGGGATATCTTCATGTCCTGATTGACTCTCAATCTCCCAATGGTAAAGGGCATTTCATTTGGAAGAACTCATATCTATGGCAGGTTGAGTCCTGGAGATATTATCCCCTACCTCGTGTGCATGTAGTTGAGACAAAGGGTGGAATCACAGTCTGCATGTTTGCTGAAAGAATATATCCATTGTCCAAGAGACTTATGGAAAGGATGATGTGTCAGAAGTTGGAAATTCCTCCAGATCCAGTGGGAAATGAAAGACCAGATGCTGAACGACTGGTTGGATTGATTAAGACTCAACTTCTGCAAGCTCAAGCTGCATCTTCATAATGAACGCGGTAATCTACATTGTCCTTTGTAGTATGTACAGTCTTTTGTATTGTTTATTTTGTTTTGTTTTGTTTGTTAATTTTATTAGTTAAAAAAAAAAAAAAAAAAAAAAAAAAAAAAAAATTCTTTTGCATGTTTGGTGTATTTTGTTGATGGTTTTTAACTCACCAGATATACCTTGTGTGTATCAAAGAGTTGGCTAGTCCAAAGGGTACAGCTTTGGTAAAGACACATCAAATCTGTTGATAGCTGTAATGATTTGCTCAAAATCATAGGGTCTGCAACCACCCATGCTTAATTGCTGAGAGTTGTATGGTAATCAATTCCCCATGGTCTATTCCTTGTTGGAATCCAAGAATTGGCTAACCCACAAGTATATGGCTTGTGGTAAAGGCAACTGAATCCATATTTGGTTATCAATTCACCAATTCTAAGAATTGACTAGTCCTGAGCAAACGGCTACAGGTAAAGACACATCAAATCCGTTTATATAGTTGCTGATTTGCTCATAAATCAGATGGTTATCAATGTACCATAGTTTTCGGACTTAAACATCTGGCTACTCCAGTAGTGATGGCTATTGGTAAAGAGACATCAAATCCATTATTTTCAATGATTCACCTCTCACAGGAGTTAACACACCTGGATGTGATGAGAATAGTATGCAACTAGTAAGTTTTGATGTACAATATGTCATGTGTTGCTGCAAAGACCTGGCGTTTCAAAGTTTGCTCATCATAGAGATGAGACTATTATTGGTTCTTTGCTACTGATGTTTGAGAACAATCCTCTAGTACTGAAGTCTCTAAGATCTATAAAGGTAGGAAACTGGAACTTAACCAAGTCAAATTCCAGTTTAGGGGAGGATTGTTGGGAATTATGCGAAGTAGGATTTCTGCTGTCAATATTGCCGAAGGATTCTGCTGAAGTAGAAGCAGAATCTGCTGAAGAAGAGATTCTACTGAAGTGTAAAAGCCGTGCCGTGTTTTTGCTGAAGGGTGGAAGTTGACTAGGATCAGCATGCGCTTTATTATTTAAATGCTAACCCATCATTATTTTTGTACTGCCCGAGGTTAGCATGGGTATTATTGTACTGCTCAATATTATCTAGTGTTTTAGTCATTAAATGCACACTTGCATGTTTAGTCGATTGAGTAGTAATAGTTTAGGGTTCCTTGTCTATAAAAGGAACCTCATAGTTTGTAATAGAAAACAATCTGAAACATAGTGTTTCAAGTAATAAAAGATCCATAGAGGATCTAAGTGTTCTTAGTTATAACAACTTGTGTTTACTTTCCGCTATAGAATACGAGTTGTAGAGATTTTCTATTAGTTTGCTTATGATTACATAGGCAACACTAACGATCCACGAGTGCTCAAGATCTGTCAAGGTCTCTCTGTGTTCAACACAAGCAGTACATTCATAAAACCAAAAAGCAGTACTTTCCCATTCTCCTCTTTTCAATAGCAAATACAGCAGATAAACATGAATATCCTCCCCTCAAACAATGCATAGGACTATACTTACACTAAATAGTCCTCCCCTTAAATGTAGCTCAGTAATTAATCATGCCAATGCTTACCACCAAGTGATTGAATCTTGAAACATCAAAGCCTTTGGTGAGTAAGTCAGCTACATTATCATCTGTATGCACCTTGACAACATTAATGAGCCTATGCTCATAACAATCTCTGATGAAGTGGTGCCTAATCTGAATATGCTTGGTCTTGGAATGATAAACTGGATTCTTCACAATGCAAATAGTACTCTCATTATCAATATTGATAGGAGTATTCTTGAAATTGAACCCATAATCCAATAGTTGATTCTGCATCCACAAAACTTGTCCACAACAGCTTGCAGCAGCCACATATTCTGCTTCAGTAGAGGATGTTGCTGCAATTTTTTGCTTTTTACACTGCCATGAGACTAATCTTCTTCCAAGATATTGGCATCCTCCAGTGGTTGATCTTCTGTCATAATTGTCACCTGCATAATCACTATCTGAAAAAGCTTCCAAGTGAAAAGGTGAATCCTTTGGATACCACAACCCTAACTTAGGTTGTTGTTTCAAATAACTGAAAATTCCCTTTACTGCATTTAGATGAGAGACCTTTGGTGAGACTTGATATCTTGCACATAAACAAATAGCAAACATGATATCAGGCCTAGATGCAGTGAGATACATAAGACAATCAATCATTGATCTGTATAACTTGACTTCAACAGGTTGTCCATCTTCATCTTTTCCCAGTGAGTTGATAGACTTGATAGGTGTAGTTACAGGCTTCATAGCATCAAAATTGAACTTCTTAAGTATGTCAGATACATACTTGTCTTGACTGATAAAAATACCCTCCTTTGACTGCTTAACTTGAAGTCCCAAAAAGAAAGTTAACTCACCCATTGAACTCATTTGAAATTCATTCTGCATCAGCTGTTCAAACTCCTTGACCATGGACTGTTTGGTAGCTCCAAATATGATATCATCAACATATACTTGAACCAACATGATATCCTTCTTGTCTCTCTTGATAAACAAAGTCTTGTCTATAGCTCCTCTCCTGTAACCATGTTGCAATAAGAAAGTAGAGAGCCTCTCATACCAAGCTCTAGGAGCTTGATGAAGGCCATAAAGAGCCTTAACCACCTTGTAGACTTTGTTAGGATGAGTAGGATCTTCAAAACCAGGAGGTTGCTTAACATACACCTCCTCTGTGATCTTGCCATATAAAAAGGCACTCTTTACATCTATTTGATAAACCTGAAATCCCATATAGGATGCAAAAGCAAGGAAGATTCGAATTGCTTCAATCCTTGCTACAAGAGAAAATACTTCATCATAATCCACTCCTTCTTCTTGTCTATAGCCTTGAGCTACTAACCTTGCCTTGTTCTTGATGACATTCCCTATTTCATGTCTCTTGACTCTGAACATCCATCTTGTACCAATTACCTTCTTTCCATCAGGTAGATCACATAATACCCAAACTTCTTGAAGTTTAAATTGAAGAAGTTCTTCTTGCATAGCTTCAACCCAACTCTCCTTAGTTAATTCCTGAGCTATGTTTTTGGGTTCTTCTTGAGAGATAAAGCAAGTGAACAGGCATCTTTGATGATCCTTGTGATTTAGCCTGTTTTGTTTATAAACAAAGCTAAGTAAATCATTGTGAGGTGTAGAAAAACCCTTAGCTTTGTTTCTTGTAAGCACTCCATGAGAAGAAGGTCCAATGATTTGACCAGTAGGATGATCTTTATGAACTTTTAAGGTAGGAGTCTGTGGAACTTCATAATCATCATCCAGGTTTGTGTAATCAGCACCTTCATTGGAATTTGTAAAAATACCTTCAGCATCATACTCATCATCAGTATCTTCTAAACCAGGCATGGTAGGATCATCCAAATCATCCAAAGTACTGTCATTAAGTGCAGCAGTACTTTGATCGAAAGTACTGTCACCCAACGTACTATGAGTGAACTCTGCAGTCTTTGTCTTTTTCTTTGCTTCCTCATAAGCTCTTCTCTGTTCATCATCATAAGAATGTGCTAAAACATCTTGAAAAAGCATCTGATTTAGTTCATCTTGAATAGATTGATCCTCAGCAAACAATGAGGATTTTGGTGCATCAGTACTTTGCTTTGGTTCAACAGGTAGTGGTTCTTCATCAGGTCTAATATGGACTCCATGAACAACATACTATAAAGCTTCTCCATTGTGTGGTTGATTTTCTTCTCTAACAGGTACATAGTTCATAGAAGGAGTCAAAACTTCAAGATCAAACATCCAATCAGGACCTTTACCCTTCTGATTTTCTTGATCTTCTAAAAATTCAACATGAAGAAAATCTTGAACCTTCTTGGTGACTCTGTTGTACACTCTAAAGCCTTTCTTGTTGGTGCAGTACCCTAATAGATAACCTTCTTCTGACTTGCCATCAAATTTGCCCAAATTATCAATAGTATTGAGAATAGTGAGAGGGCATCCAAAAGGCTTTAGAAATCGTATGTTGGGTTTAATTCCCATCAGCAACTCATAAGGTGTCTTCATCTGAGGTTTTGTGACTGATACTCTGTTAAGCACATAGCAAGCAGTACTTACAGCTTCATCCCAGAATTGAATAGGTAAAAGTGAATCTGCAAGCATAGTTCTGGCTACTTAAATCAAAGTCCTATTCTTTCTCTCTGCAACACCAGTCTGTTGTGGTGTTTGTGCAATGCTGAACTCCCTCTTGATCCCTTTATTGGCACAAAACTCATCCATAAGCGTGTTCTTGAATTCTGTTCCATTATCACATCTAATACCTCTAGCCTTGAGTCTCAGTTGGTTTTCAAGTGCTATTATAAGATTATGGATAGCATCAAAAGTATCATCTTTAAATCCTAATAAAAATACCCAACTGAATCTACTGCAATCATCTGTCATAACCAAGCAGTACTTTTTCTTGTTTAGGCTTGCAATTGAAACAGGTCCAAATAAATCCATATGTAACAGCTCCAAAGGTTCTCTAATATTCCTTTCCTCAAGCTTCTTGCGTGAAGCTTTGTGTTGTTTACCCTTCTTGCACGCCAAACAGGAGTGATCATTCTTGTAAGTCTTTGAAGGTAAACCTCTAACTAAATTTCCTTTGACCAGTTTGTTGATATTCTTGAAATTTACATGGCCCAATCTTTTATGCCACTGATGTACTTCTTCATATGTTGCTTTTGCCACTAAACATGTAGCTCTCCTAGAAGAGTGAAGACTCTTCATATCCAGACTGTACACATCATTGGTTCTTGGTACTCTAAGTACTACCAAGTTATCATCAACAGGCTTAAATTCAGAGGAAAGGATGAGACATTATGTTTCAGTGAATAACACAGGATGCTTTTTATCACAGATTTGAGAGACTGATAATAAGTTAAACTTGAGCTCCTTCACATATCTAACATTTTCAAAATCTATGCTCCCTGTCTTGATGGTTCCTTTTCCAGTGATTCTTCCTCCATTAGGATCATTCCCAAATGTAACTCTTCCTCCATAAATAGATCTAAAATCTGACAGAATCTCCTTGTCCCCTGTCATGCTTCCAGAGCAACCACTATCCACAATAAGATGATCTTTAAGCTCCTCCTCTGGGTTGCCCTGCACAAAGATACAAAAGTTAGTGTCTTTTAGGAACCCAAGCCATTACTGACTTGTGTTCCCCTTGTGGAGTAACATACTCAAATTCTTTGAGTATGTAATCTTGACAGTTTTTGTAGACAGAATCAAGCATTATCTTTTGTTTTAAAACTTGTGGTGGATTTTCAGCAAAACTTTCTTTTTCAACAAAAATCTCCTTTTCTTTTACCACAAAATCATCTTTATCAAAAATCTAAGTTTCACCAGTACTTGTTGAAAGTATTGTTTGTTCATCATCAGTACTTTCCTTCTTAACCCATTTAGTTTTAACTTCTGGTGAAGAGTCCCTTGATCTATCTACTCTTCTGGAGTTGTAACGCCTTCTAGATTGATAATAATTTGATCTCCTAGGCTTTCCATTCCAAAAAGTGTTTTCAGTACCTTGTTTGTTTGAAAATCGAGCAGTACTTTGAGAAGGTATTGTTTGAGTTCTTTAAAAATTATTTGAAGGTACTGGTGGTTTTGAAAAAGGTCTTCTCTAGTGAGGGTACCTATAGTCTGGTGAGAAGTTGCTATGGTTAACCCTATGTGAATGATTCCAAGCTGGTCTAGACTCCCTTGGTTTTTGGTTGACAGTTCTATTCTTGGGGAACTTACTTAGGTATTCTGAATGTAAGTCACAGTCCTTAATCAAATGATCAGGACTAAAACAAATGAAACAGAGTTTTTGTTCTGTAATCCCAAAATTTCTTCTTCTATGTGTATTACCAAACCTATCCTGATTTCTAGGTGAATGATTAAAACTGTTTTGACCAAAATTATCCCAAAAAGGTTTAGCATGATTGTGAAAAGGTTTTCTTAAAGGTACTGCTGAAGGTGTAGAAGTACTTTGAGGTGTAGCAGTACTTTGAGGTGAAAGTATTTCTTGACTTTTAGCATCATCTACCTTAGGTGTCTCAACTATTTCCTGTTGGGTTTCAGACCTAGATTGACCAATAAGCTTCTTTCTAAATTCTAGGATGTCTACACCAAAACAAGAAACATCAGGTCTTATGGGTTGATGACTACCAATGGGATGTGGGACAGCATGATAACCCTTGTCTTTCTTATATTCTGGAGGTGGTTCACTAAATGATTCCTCATTACTAGATGTGTCAACATAGTTAATAAGCTCATCATCACTAGTGGTTATATCCTCAAAATCAAGGTCATCCTTATCACTAGGTGGGTTTTCTTCTACACTACTGAAATCCATACCAAAACCTAGACCAGTCCTATTATAAGCTCTTCTTTGTTTTTGAACATAAGAAACATGAGAAAGATCAGATTCTTTCCAAGCATCAAACTTTTCTAACAATTCATCTCTCTCCTTAGTTAGTTTCTCAATTTCAGAAATCTTACAATTTAACTTCCATTCACTTAATTTTAACTGATAATCCTGTTGTTCATACTTTTCTGCCCAAGCCATTTCATTATTTTCATGTGTTATAATTTTGGCTTCCATAGACTCTAAGGTTATTTGATAACCTGCTACCTCAGACCTAGCTTTTATACAGTTATCTCTTTCAATCACATAACTATTAAGTACTTTTTGATAAAAGTCATGATAGTTTGAGCATACCTCAGAGATAGAGGTTGAGCTTGGTGAAATAGCCATCATAGCAAGTAGAACAGGATCATCTTCACTCTCCATGCTCCAGTCAAAGCTTCCATAACCATCTTTAGAATCCATAGCAGCATGTCTAGGTTCCTCATCGAAAGCTGTGCTCCAGTCAAACTCTTCCACAGAATCCTCCATAGCTACCATACAGTAGGTTACTGGTTCATCATCAAACTCAGCACTCTAGTCAACCTCTGATAAACTCTCTTGAGCAACCAAAGCTTTTGTTTCTGTAATACAAATTTCTTTGAGCTCTAACTTTGGTTTCTCAGTCATCCTGTTTGCTTGATATTTAGCAAACCTGCACTCCCTTGCAAAGTGTCCAGTCTTTTGACATTTGAACCATTCAATTTTGGATTTGTCAAAAGTAATACCCTGTTTTGGTTTGAAGTCAATACTTTTTCCTGTCTTCTTCATATAGTTCTTGATCCTTGCAGTGATCATAGCAACTTGCCACCTGATATCAATTTCTTCTAGAGCATCCTCTTCAATCTGTGAGAGATCTTCTTCATAAGTGACAGGTAACGAAGCTTGATGTGCAAAGAAAGAGCATACAACTTCATCTGAGTGGATGGTTGGTGTTGGTGTGGCTTGTTGAGCAAAGGTGGGGGTGGAATAGGCAACAGTAGTTTGAGCAACAGTACTTTGAGTAGGAGAAGCAGTACTTTTGGTGGAAGTACTGCCCCTCTTTTCAGATGACAAAAAGGCTATACTGTGAGACTTTGAACTGGATTGCCCATTCATCTCATGCTCATACACCTTTAGATGATTGTAAAGATCATCAAAGTCCATTACATCCAGACCAGGTTGTCCTCTGATCATAGTAGCAATCACATGCCATGTCGATGGCAAACTCCTTAAGAACTTTAAATTAGCATCTTCAACTGAAACCTCTGCTTTGTATAGCTCCAGAATGCTGAGAAGGTTTTGGAATCTGTCATAAGCAGCATCAAGGTTTTCTCTTTCTCCAACAATGAATGTTTCAAACTGCTGCTTCAACAGATTTCTGTGCATCTTTTTGGAAGCATCATTGCCTCCAAACCTTGTCTTGAGAGCAGCTCAGAGTTGCTTTGCATCTTTAGCATCGTGGAACTTGAGTAGATGACCATCTGGAATGGCAGACAAGAGAATGTTGAGTGCCTTCTCTTGATTCCTTATTGTTGCTGCAGGTAAGACTGCCTTAGGTGCTTTGGGTTATCCAGGAACATCAATAGGTTCTGGAACTTCTTCATTACCATTGACAATTACATTCCATAATGCATGGTCTGTAATTGCAATGTACCGCCTCATCTTCATGCTCCATAGGTCATACTCTCCCTTCTTGATGATAGGAATCCTTAGTGAAGTGATGGATGGTGGTGGAATAGCTTCAGTCGACATCTTTAGGTTTTAGGGTTTCTTTTTAGTCAGAGTTTCCACACAAGCTCTGATACCACTTGTTGGATCGATGTACTCTAACCAAACTAACTTAAATAGCTTGTTAAGGGTTTAATAACTTCGGATAAATCCTAAGTTATTAACAATGATACACTGAGTAATCTTTATTAAGTATGCGGAATTTACTTAACAAATCTAAGAAGAATATAACTTTAACTTTTATTAATAACTCTAAATCTGCTTGTTATGCAGACTCTTTAACAACTCTAAAACTCTAATAATAATCGTACTTTTAAGATTCTAAAACTCGTACATCTAATGCCAATCTAGGGGTCCTTTTATAGGCTTAAGGATAACCCTAGTCAGTTTATAATTTGTATCCTTGTACGACAAGTAATCTAAACAAATAATATTCTAGAATAAACAAAGCTTTCCATAAACGAATATAGCAGTTCTTTTAACTTTGCAGTACTTTGACTTCGACAGCAGTACTTTGACTTCTTCTTTAGCAGTACTTTGACTTTTTTCAGTACTTTGTCAATCTTCAGTACTTTAACATTCTTCAGCACTTTCATATCCCAACAGCTGGCAATTGATGGTGTGAGCTATGATTGGAGTTTCATGGATAATGGACAAGAGGAACAACCTTCAGATGCTGCTCTTGTGGCTACTAAACATGCTCTCATGGCTTTCTCTGACTCAGAGGTACAAAACTTTGATAGTTGTTCTAAAACATGTAGGGCCTCTAGAGAATGTGAAAGGCTTAATGAATTATTTGACAACCAAAGAACATAGTTGTATGCTGCTAATTATACTGTGTCAAACCTTAGAAGAGGCATAGCTATATTAGAGAAACAACTAGAGCATTATAGAGAAAATGAGTCAAAATATAATGATGATATGATTGTTCTTAGAAGAGAAATAGATCATAAGACAGCAGTGAATGAGGCATTAAAAGAAGAGTTTGAAAAACTTAAAAAGATAAATGAGAATGTCAATTTAACTGTAGACACCTGTTATTATCAGTCTAAGTCAATTGATAAAATCTGGAATGCTCAAATCACTAGTAAAGTTAAGTCTGGAATAGGATACAACACTGCTCCTCCACCACTAAGGGGTGTTCCATCACCTCCTGGCATAGATTTAGCTCATACAGGTTTAGAGGAATTTCAGGATCTAAATCTTGAATATGGTCCTCCCAAATTTGTGAAAAGTGGGGAAGAGGTTAAGCATGAAACTGATGTTTTTGAAAGTGCTAGTGACTCATCAGTTGTAGGTGAGAATTTTAAAAAGAATTTAGAGGCTTCTATCCAAAAAGTTGTTAATACAATTACAAAGGAAACTAGGAAACAAGTTAACAAGCCTAGATCAATTGTAAGGTATGCTGAGATGTATAGAAACAAGCCATCAACTCCTAGGAGTAACCAGAGGAGTTGGAATCATGTTAAATCTCAACAACTAGATAGTGATTTTGTGATGTACAACAAAGCATGTTATATTTGTGGTAGCTTTTATCATTTACATGCTAATTGTGACTATCATGTTGGGAGAAGGGAAGTCCATGGGAATAAAAGGGTGGAGTCTAACAAGTTTCAAAATAATGTGCACCCTAATTCACACAGCAAAATGGTCCCAAGAGCAGTTCAACTAAGAAGTGGTCTTAAAACTTTTGCCACTGCAAAAACTGTTAACACTGCTCACCCTAAATCACCTGTTACAAGTGCAAAATCCAAAACAACTTTTGCAAAATCTGCACAAACAGGGAAAAGGGCTGTTCAAAATAAAAGGGTTATCTATAACCAACAGTGGGTACCAAAATCTAAACCAGCAGTTACCACTGCTCAATCAAAAGTTCCCACTGCACGTGTTGTAAACAAGACCAAGGGAAACATGGGAAATGATATGAAGGCCTCAACACGTTGGGAATGGAAACCTAAAGGAATTACCTCTACAATCAATCCCAATGGTGTATCAATGACCTTTGATAGATTTAACTATATTGATACACGAGGCAGATCGAAGTCAATCATGGCTTGGGTCCCCAAAGGAAACTAACTCCTTTCTTTTATGTGCAGGAACATCCAAGGACAAAAAGATCAGATCAAAGCTACACAAATAGTGGATGTTCAAGGCACATGACTGGCAACAAGTCATATCTCTCAGATTTTGAACACTATGATGTACAGTATGTCAGCTTTGGAGGTGGAGTTAATGGAAAAGTTGATGGTAAAGGGGTCATTAAAACTGGTAACTTGGATTTTTGAACCTTTGTACTATGTAAAAGAGCTTAAGTATAATCTTTTTAGTGTGTCACAAATGTGTGACAAGAAAAACAATGTTCTTTTTACTAAAGATATGTGCTTTGTTCTCTCTAAGGATTTTAAGATGCCTGATGAAAGTCAGATTCTTCTTAAGATTCCTAGAAAAGGCAACTTATATAGCTTTGATATGAACAACATTGTTGCTAAAGATGATTATGCTTGCTTGCTTGCAAAGGCCACAGTGGATGAATCCATGCTATGGCATAGAATACTTGGTCATGTTAACTTTAAAACCATTAATAAGATTGTGAAAGATGGTTTGGTAAGAGGCTTACCTCGGAAAAGATTTGAAAATGATCAAACCTGTGTGGCTTGTCTTAAAGGCAAACAACACAAAGCTTCTTACAGGTCAAAGTTGGTTAACTCTATTGCTCACCCACTTCAAATGCTTCATATGGACTTGTTTGGTCCTACATCCGTGAGCAACTTAAATCTTAAGAAATATTGTCTTGTTGTGACTGACAATTTTAGCAGGTTTACATGGGTTTTCTTTCTAAGGACTAAGGATGAAACAACTGGCATTCTTAAGATCTTCATCATAGAAGTTGAAAACCAATATGATATGAAAGTTAAAATCATTAGGTGTGATAATGGGATAGAATTTAAGAATAGATTATGGATGATTTTTGTAGAGATAAAGGTATTAAAAGAGAATTTAGTGTTGCTAGAACTCTTCAACAAAATGGTGTTGCTGAGAGGAGAAACATGACACTTATAGAGGCTGCTAGAACCATGTTGGCAGATTCAAAATTGCCAATCACTTTTTGGGCTGAAGCAGTTAACACAGCATGTTATGTGCAAAACAGGGTTTTAGTAGTAAAAGCAAAGAACAAGACACCTTATGAGTTATTTAGAGGTAGACCTCCTATCCTAGACTTCATGAGATCATTTGGATGTCATGTATCAATTCTCAATACCATAGATTATCTAGGCAAATTTGAAGAAAAATCTGATGAAGGGTACTTTGTTGGGTATTCCATGGTTAGTAAAGCTTTCAGAGTATTCAACTTAAGATCCCAAAAGATTGAAGAGAATCTACATGTTGAGTTCCTGGAAAACAAATTGAATGTCAAAGGAACTGGTCCAGAAAGGCTGTTTGATCTTGATACTCTAACCCATACTATGAATTATGTACCTATCTCTACAGGTACAACTACTCATGATTTTGCAGGATCAGAAGAGTTTCTTGATGATGATGAACCAAAAAAGGATCAAGCAGATGATCATGATGAATTCAGTTTGCCACTTTGGGACTATGCAGATCATGATGATATTCCAAAGACTAGAGATGCTCAACCTTCTAATGATTCTGGTAAGGAAGGAGATAGTTACATGAACACTAAAAATTCTGAAAGCAGTGGAAATTTAGATTTCACTGCCAGGCCAGAAGTTTCCACTGCAACACCAGAAATGGAAATTACAACTCCAGTTATAGAGGAAGCTCAAGCCAAAGATGTTGAAATCTCAAATATGCCAAGTGAGATTGCAGTTCCTCAGACTCCCCACACTTCAATTCATAAATCACATCCTCTTGAGAATGTGATTGGGGATGTCCATTCACCAGTGAAGACTAGGAGACAATCAAGATTGCCTGATGTTCATGGGTTTATTAGTGAAATCTATGAATCTAAGAATCATGAAGGCAAAAATGAATGTCTTTTCATGTGTTTTCTGTCACAAATCGAGCCAAAGAATGTATACAAGGCACTTGAAGATGAGAGTTGGGTAGAAGCAATGCAAGAAGAGTTGCTTGATAAGGTTATAAAATGTACCTTTTTGAGGCGTCGTTTAAGCCTTTATTTGATCACTTTTGTATCTGTTATTACTTAATATCGTTCCTTTTCACTTTTTAGGTATCTTGAAGGCAAAATGCTGGAATGACACTTATTCGGACGAAAAGGCGCGAATATACGAAGAAAATGGCCAAAGTCAAGAATCGAGACACTCAGGCTGCTGGAACTGAAGGGGATGGCGTCAGGTGTTATCTGCGACGCCGTCGGACAAATTTTGTGACGGCTCGGTAGCCAAATTGCTCATTTACAAGTGACGGCTTCAGATTTAAAAAGAGTAGGGCGTCGCAACTCAGACGGCCTAGATTTGAAGGGGACGGCGTCACAGGCATAAGGTGACCCCGTCGCAAGACTAACATAGCCTAGACGAAACCATAATAACGGCGACCCGACGGCGTCACAAATCAAAGGGTGATGCCGTCGCATTTGTAATCTTATATATAGAATCCGAATTTTTTAGTTTTCGGTGTGTAGTCTTTGGAGTAAAAGCCTAAACCGAACCAAGGTTGTCTTGTATAGTATTTTAGGGTTCCATACCCTATCTTACATCAATATAAGTGTTTTGCTTCATTAATTCAAGTATGTCTTCAATTAATTGTGTGTATGCTTGCATGTTTCCCATGTCCGGCTAATTTACTTGTGTGTTTGCTTAGGGAATATGAAACTTAATTATTGAATATTGATTGGTTGTCGCTTATCTTAATTGTTAATGATCTAGTATTACGATAGGTCATCCGTTGTGTAGTTAATGCTTGATTAATCTTTGTGAACCTTAGCTTATAGTACCTAGATTCATTGTAGGCTAAACCATCCGAAGAGTACCTTAGTGTTAAGTTTATAAATCCTAGAGATTTTGTAGGCAATAACCTTTGGTAGTTTCAAAGAGTTAGGGATAAACGCATACCCTACGACCTTAGACACACAACGCGATTAAGAATAAGGACGTGACAATTCAACCATCAATAGGAGATAATTAAGGAGTAATAAAACCTAAGTAAACACATCTTTAAATCATCATAAGAGCACACAATAATTATACATAGACTACCCACTAGATTAGATAATTAGATAAGTAGAAGTAATCGGTAGAAATACCTGATAAGGTTTTAAAAGGTACCATTTTAAGGGGTCGTTTTATTCCTTATTTGATCACTTTTGTATCCGTTATTGCTTAATATCGTTCATTTTCACTTTTTAGGTCTCTTGAAAGCAAAATGCTGGAATGGCACTTATTTGGACGAAAAGGCGCGAATATATGAAGAAAATGGCCAAAGTCAAAATCGAGACACTCACAGTTGCTGAAAATAGAAGGCGACGGCGTCAGGTGCTAATTGCGACGCCGTCCGAAGATTGTTGTGACGATACAGTACCCAAAACTCGTATTTTCAAGTGACGACGTCCAGTTGTAAAAGAGTAGGCCGTCGCTACTCAGACGGCCTAGATGCAATCCAGACGACGTAAGAAGCTGAAGAGGACGGCGTCACGGACATAAGGTGACGCCGTCGCAAGGTTAACGTGGCCAAGACGAAACCCTAATGACGGCGACACGACGGCGTCACGAAACATAAGGTGACGCCGTCGCATATGTAATCTTATATATAGAATCCGAATTTTTCAGTTTTAAGGAGAGTCTTTTTTGGAGTGAAAACCTAAAACCGAACCTAAGGTGTCTTGTACAGTATTTTAGGGTTTTAAACCCTATCTTACATCAAGATAAGTATTTACTTCATTAATTCAATTATGTCTTTGATTATTTGTGTGTATGCTTGCATGTTCTCCATGTCCGGCTAATTTATTTGTGTGTTTCCTTAGGAAGTATGAAACTTAATTATTGAATATTGATTGGTTGTTTCTTATCTTAGTTGATTAATGATCTAGTAATGCGATAGGTCATTCGTTGTGTACTTAATGCTTGATTCATCTTTGTGAACCTTAGAATATAATTACCTGAGTATTTGTAGGCTAAACCATCCAAAGAGTGCCTTAGAGTAAGAGTTTATCATCCCTAGTGGGTTTGTAGACGAGACCCTTTGGTAAGTTCAAAGAGTTAGGGAGAAACGCATACCCTACAACTTTAGACACACAACGCAACTAAGAATAAGGACGTGACAATTCAACCATCAATAGGAGATAATTAAGGAGTAATACAACCTAAGTAAACACATCTTTAAACTATCATACGAGCACACATTAATTAGACATAGACTCCCACAACCTTAGTTTAGATAATTAGATAATAGTAGAGTAATCGGTAGAAATACCAACCCCCCAAATCCAATACCCGAGATTCGTACTTTTCCATTTCATAAAATATAAAAAATACAAAAATAATCTTCCTCAACCTTAACCTTAGCGTAGTAACTTCTTACTAGCATTCCTATTCCCCTAGAGAACGATATCAATACCCGTGGCTTACCCTAATTTCTACACTACAACGATTAGGTTCACTGCCTAGGGTGTTATAAAACATGCTCGAAGAAAAGGAAGTTTCCTTGACCCAGAACGACGCGTGTAGCGTTATCAAGTTTTTGGCGCCGCTGCCGGGGAATAGAATAGCTAGTTAGTAGTCCACCTCGATTAGGTTTCTTTGCTTGATTCCTATCAAGTAAACTTTTTTCTCATTTTTAGCTTTCTCTTAGTCTATCCCCCTTCTTCGTGACCTTTGTTCGTAAACCCATCACTTTTCATCATAGAAGGTGATAACCAACCACCACTCATCAACCCACCACCAAATGACCCGCCAAGAGCCCGTACTCTTGGTGAATACTCGAGACCAAGCCACCTAGGCTATAGGAACACCATTGAGCTTCCCGACCAAGCCCAAACTACGGCCCTGCGATCCGACACCATCCGGTTGGTGCAAAACGGATGTGCATTCCATGGACTTCGTTCAGAAGATCCAAATCAGCATCTGAGGGATTTCCTCAAAATTGTCGATTCCATCGACCTTGATGCTACTACTCGGGAGACCACGCGCCTGCGTCTCTTCCAATTCTCTCTACGGGACCAAGCTAGTAATTGGCTTGAGCGACTTCCCGCCGGCTCCATCTCAAGTTGGGATGATCTTACCTCTCGCTTCCTTGCTCAATTTTTCCCACCGGGGAGAACCACTAAGCTTAGGCGAGACATCTTGACATTCCAGCAGCTCCAAGGTGAGTCTCTTTACAAAGCATGGACTCGATTTAAGGAACTACTCCGTAGACTTCCACACCATGGCATTGATCTTTGGCTTCAAATCCAAATCTTCTACGATCATACCGATTTCATCACTCGACGATCCATTGATCGAGCCGCCGGTGGAAGACTTAGCGACTTTAATGCAGAGAAATCATGGGATATTATAGAGGAGCTTGCTGATCAAAGCTACGAAGATTGGAGTGAATCTCCCGGAACTCCGATTAACGTGGTTAATGCCATATCCACTCCTTCTGAATCCTCCGATACACTCAAAGAGCAATTGAGTGCCATTGAGAGAGGAATTGATTATCTTATGGAAAGGCAGAAAAGAGCACCCGTACAAATTCCTCGAGAGGTCGTCAAATCCGCCCATTCCACCAACCGCTCCACACCTCTTTCGGAGTCCCCAAGTCGCGAGCAAAACCCAAGTTCCGAAAGGCGCTTCCGTTCTACTTCCCCAATACCACTTTCACCAAGCTTCAAGGATCAAATGAGGGAGTACATGGCAGCTCATACAGAGAGATTAGCCAGATTTGAAGAGGAGGTTTATAGGCAGAGAGAGGAAATGCAAGCAAAAATGAAAGAAATGATGAATTTGGTAATTGAATTTACCAAAACAAAGGTTCCCGAAAAAGTGCTCGTAAGAAGCAACGATTGCCCTCCCACTTCATTTGTAAATGCCGTTTCCATTATGCCTGAGAATGCAAGGGCTGAGATGTGGAAAACTGAGGAAAGCACGAAGGATGAGTCTGCGCCTAATGATGAACCTGAGACCATTGAGTACTACCTTAAGCACGAAATTAACAAGAAAACCATTGCAAACCAAGTAAACAACTTTAGGTACAATGAAGTTCTTAGGGAAGCTCTTGAAGGAAAAATGACGGAAGAAGAATACGACGCCTTACCTATGGAACCTCTGTATGAGTTGGTTATAAAAAAACCGTTAACAAGAAAACGAGACACCACAGGGAATTTCGTGATACCAGTTAGTGTCGGTGACATGGACAATATAAATGCCTTGGCCGATCAAGGGACCGATGTAAACATAATGCCATTGTCAATCTATAATAAGTTAACTAAAGAGAAACCAGCCAAGACCGACCTTAGACTTTCCTTAGCTAATCATACTTATGTCCACCCCGTAGGAATCGCTGTTGATGTTCTAATTGAGGTGGCTAACATCGTTTATCCGGTGGATTTCGTGATCATTGATGTTGAGGAAGATAAAAACGTACCCCTCATTCTTGGGACACCGTTCCTGGCCACCGCCAAGGCAACCATCAAATGCGGAGAAGGCATCATGATACTTAAAAGCGGGAAGGGGTACGCTAGGATACCCATCATCCCAAGATACCCTCTTAAGATCATGGAAATGATTACAGGTGGAAATCGAAAAGCCCCGGGCGACAATGTTAAGAAGAAGATGAATGACTGGGAAAAAGGGCTTAGAGACTTTATGGTTCAAGGATTGTATGCGACATTGTGGAAACCCGATAAAAAGTTAGGAAGCAATCGCACCTCAATACCTAAGGTACAAAAGGACCCTAAGGAATTTCTAAAGGGAGAAAAAGTGCTCTTGTATAGATCTCGGATAAGGGCATTACGAGGAAGAAACAAACCAAGATGGTTTGGGCCTTTCACAGTTAAGGAGACCAATTTAAAAGATAAAACCGTCGCCATAATTGACAGCATTGGCAAGGAATCCACGATGAGCATACAGCGTCTACACCCTTTCGATGAAGGGAAAACAAAGGGTGAAGAGGGCGGTAATGAGAAAACGTAGGAGCACGACTATGAGTCTAGCTACAAGACTCTTAAATAAAGAAAAGCGCTTCGTGGGAGGCAACCCATGCTTAATTGTTTGCTTGTTAGTGTCATATATTTTTTTTATTAATTGTTTATCCTCATGTTTAAATTTGTAAAAATGCTTTATTTTGTTTTTAACCTCGTCTTAATTGCATATAAAGGTATTTTACATAAGGGATAAGTGTAGGAAGGATTACACACGTTTTCAAAAGAAACGTAAACATGAGAATAACAATTAACGAAAAGATATTTATGTTTGTTTGTTCGAGTCAAATGCTTGTATCGAGTCATAATGGATGTTTTGCAGAATTCTTTTTCAGATTCTAAAGATGTAAATTTTCCAGAATTTTTTCCAGAAAATCGCAGACCAGTTTTTGTCAGGATAACCTGACGGCGTCAGGATTGCAACCTGATGGCGTCAGGAAGGAGTAAAAACATCAGATTATTTTTTTTTCTCGTTTTCTGAGCTACTTATAAATTTTTGGAATTTTCCAGGTCTTAATTTTCTTAGAAATTCTGTAAACATCCATTCCACAAGCATTATATCCTAGTTAAATCGAGTCTTATATATATTATTACCGCCGATTTTACGCGAAGGTTTCGTTTGTTTTCTTCAAGTGTGCAGGTTTAGTTTGTCAAGAAGAAGTTACATAAGATTGGAAGGAGCTTTTCACGCAATAATTCTTCTTGAAAAGGATTTAACCACCACTTTACATGGATCCTACCGAGCTAATCAGGGGAGTATTAGTTTCTTTCGTTTTTAATTACCTTCTTCTATCATAACATTGATACTTTCGGGGAACATTGGGGACAATGTTCAGTTTAAGTGTAGGGAGGGAAAATAAAACGGGAACTTTGAAACTATGCTTATCCTTGACTATTTGCTTTGTCCAATTGTGATTGTGTAATAAACCATGAGAAAATGTCGGTTAGGGTAATTTTGGCACCAAATTTAAATTTTTTTATGACATATAGGAGTGGGCCATTAGTCTTAACAAAAGCGTCTCATGGATAGGAAGTTGCATGACTAGCACAAAAACCCTTTACCACCCAAATTCCACCAAAATGTGAGGATCGCCCTTAGATTAGTAGGAATTAAAGCATTCATCTTTAATGCTTAGAGTGTGAACCGGTAGTATATTAGATTCTAGAACTTGTTTTGTGATGCATTCCGAGATCGCAAGTGAGACTACACTTGTGTAGTTAGGAATAACTAAATGATAAGAGGCATTAGGATAACCCTTGTTTGATACCTGTAATATAATTACTTCTTCCATATCGGTTGAGTAATTCCCCCACACCCTTTGCGTTGTACTCATCTTTAGTACACGATACCCCTAATTAACCCCTCAGAGCCTATCCTTTTCGCGGTTCTCGTGATGTTTCGGTTTTTCCGAAATATCAATGAAGAGCATTGTTTACACCCCACCCCCAAATATACACCCAAATCGCCTTAGCCTACCCCTTATGCACACACTTTTAGTGCAAATGTTTGTTATCACCCTAAACCCTTAGTTCAATTATCTAGTTGCTTGCATGAGTTGCTAAGTCGAGTCATATCCTTTGTATACAGTTTTGGGACGATTGGGATTCATGGGAAAAGTCTGTCTCTTATAC